>MJUU01064119.1:171528-187557 GCA_002080025.1 Modiolus philippinarum
TCGGGACAACAGGAAAGGCCCATTATTTCACAGAGAATTCGGGAAAAAACAATTATCAGGAACGGAATTCGGTCAATTTTATTTTTCGGGATGACTGAGGGAATCGTACATTTTGTCTGGGGAAATCGGGATCAAAACACTCCTACCCAACCCCTTAAATTAAACCAACACAACATACAATGAATTCTATTTTTTTTCATTAAAGGTCGATAGGTGAAACCAGGGAATTGGTCACTCTATATTGATCTATATACTTGAACAGCGGCATAAGGGAAATCATCATAAGGTCACTAGAAGGGTCGAGTTGTATTCGACTGATCTTTGGGAATATCTTCAGACGCAAGTAATCATTAATCACAGGATCAATTCTCTGTTCTGTTTGATGTCTTTTATTTCCTGTTTAATGAAATTAAATTCTGTTCTATTTTTCGCAACACTAATAAGCAAGAAAACATAAGTTTACGACGTTTTTCCAAGCAAAATATAATGTAACGTCATTTCGCGCCAAAACCGGGAATGTTCATTTGTAGCGATAAAAAATGCCAGTTTTCTCTCTGTAGCTTTAAATTAAGCACATGGACCCCCATTTTTCAAAGCGAATTTTTGAAGAGTGATGTTTCACGGAGATCTCTGGGAATTATAAAGAAAAAATCAGTTCACAGTTTTTTTCTATGTGAAATTTTACTTACAAGAAATGAACGTTTTTTTCTGTAAATATGAACATAAATGTCAATTTCGAACCACAGATGTTGAAATTTTGTTTTTAAATTGTCTACTTGTCTTCTTTAGAAATATCTCAGGAAACTGTAGCAAAAAACCGGAATCAATTAGCTTAATTCGTTCAAAAGTTATGACATTTTTCATATTTTTGTTAAAATACAATTTTTACGCAATATTTTGGAAAATGGGCAATTTTGAATCGCAATTATCTCGAAAACGAATTCATGAAGGTATATTTTTCTTTGCAGATTTGGAAAGAGCATATTCAAATTGACTTTATTTCAAAATTTCACGAAAAAATCAGTTCAGGATCTTTACTGTATCGTATCCCTTAAATTTTACATCATCGTCGGCTGACATTAGAGTTTGTTTGTTCAGTATAATATACTAGTCCCTAAATTATTGCTGCATATGTCCATTTCCAGAACCTTTGTTCGTTTAGTGCAGATTATCTGTTTCCAAGATGACAACAGATCTTTCCTCTTAAGGTTAATTGTTGTTTCCTCTACCGGATTTGACTTTACTACCGGAGATGACATGTTCAACACGACGGATGTAAGAAGCAGGAGATGCTACCTCTACCGGTGCACCTGATCTCGCCCATGGTTTTTTTTATTGGGTCCGTGTTTTTCATCTTTGTGTGTGTGTGTGTGTGTGTGTGTGTGTGTGTGTGTGTCTTCATTTTTCTTCTCTGTGCCGTACCCATGTTGTGTCTCTGTTTTTTGGGGTTTTTTTTTTGTTTCTGATGTTGCCATTGTCCTTGGATTGTTCGTTTTGGATAGACGGTTCGGTTCTCACTTACTTTATATCAAAACATATTTTGCGATGAGAGTAGTGGACCCCATTTTGAAAATGTATAGGCCATTTTAGAGGGAGAGAGAGGAGATGTATAGCCATTTTAGAGGGAGAGAGAGGAGATGTATAGGCCATTGTAGAGGGAGAGAGAGTATAAAATTATTTATGTTTATTTAAAACATTTTCAATGATGCTTGAAGCTTCTGATAACACTAGTTCTGGCACAATTGTTTCTGGGTGGCCCATAAGAAAATTTATATTTGAAAGTATGTCTTTGATATATTTTGGTCACAAGTTTTTCAGATGTTGAACTATTTTTTCTGGGTATTTTAGAAATACCTTTTCTTGAAACTGTATACATATCGACTGTAAATGTACAATTTCCTTAAACGGTACAGCAACAAGATCAAAGGAATCAGAGATTAAGACTGGTATACATCCTGATATTAAGGCGTTATAGAAGGCATGAGAGGATGGAGTATCGCCGCGAATTACAAGACAAAATTTACTTCTTGACCATCCTGCTACCCAAGTGTCATGATGAATATCATAACCCACATCGCCGACAAATATATTCCTATGATTCAATGGAAAATGCCTTAGATTTGTAGCGTTAAAGCTTGACATCTTTGTACGCGTATGATACCAGATAAAAATTGTCCTATTTCTCCATGAGTCATAACTGGGAATGACTAAGGGCATTTTTATAGGAGTATCGTATGGTACAACTATACTACGTTTTGTAGGTTCCCATAACTGTTTAAACATCTTGATGGGTACTTTTCTTTCTTTATCAAAAGATAAAGAATTTTCCCAATATGACATTCGGTAATATTCGTATCGAGTTGCAATAATCTCTGCAATACTGTCCCACCATATTTTTTTCGTTCCACTATAACTCTGAAGCCATACACTTAATCTCCAAGAATGTCCCATTATTAGATGATCTTTACCCATGTAACGTTGGAAGTATTTATTTTTTGTAATTGTGTTCAAGGATTTTTTAAGACGACGTTGGTGTCCTGCAGAGTCACACATATATGATGCGCTTATTAATAATGGTACGATAAAAATTTTGGCTTTTAACGGATTCTCTGTGCGCCATGGATGTTTTTTAAATAATTCCAAGAGAGTGAAATCTGTCGTATCAAGGGGATCCATACAGTCATGTAACGTCCGGTGTTTGACAAGGAAATCTGTGTCGTTGTAAATATAAAAAGGAATATAGGAACGTGTCAACAAGTTGATTTGTAAGGACATGATTTCAAAATGGTTCAAGTTGGTTGGTTTTGAAATGTTATGCTGAAGAAATGCAGATTGTCCGATAGATAATGTATGCAGGATACTGGATTTCAAAAAACCAGAACAAATATCATTTCTTAGAGAAAAGTACTGCTTCAGTGTCGTTTGTCCATTTGCCAATAGCATCTCGTCATAAGCATGTTTATTCTCCTGTATATATACGATTTTCTCAAATATTTTTTGTGGATTTTCAATGTCAAAAAAGATAATTGAGTTACTATTAAATACTTTGAAAACATCCTTTGTTCCATAATATATTGGAATCGATCCAGCCATAAACACACTGATGATGTCCTCTGTGACGTATCCACCTACGTCATCGCGGTCAATTAATAGTGTAAATCGGTATTGGCGTAGAACTTGAATTGTGTCTTCCAAATTATCTAAACTAGAATTTTTATAAACTAGCTCTGGATGTGACCCAAAACAATTACCAATGGCTGCTGGTAATGGATAATTGTTTTGTTTTGCTAAATCGACAAAAATATTAAATATGAAGTCGGATGTTGGTGTGCAGTACTTCGAAAGATATGCTAAGAAAGAACGCGAGTTTGTATCCAGATGTCTTCCAAAGAACCTGTCGGATTTCGGAAAGAAAGGTAATGTGTTAGCTACCAGTCCTCCGAAATATACTTCACTTTTCGTCAATATTAAATGGTACGATATTGGCGATTTAACACCACCATATATAACTTTCTTCTGTCTAACACCAGGCAGATGTAATGTACCTCTTCCATTATCCAGATAAAATATTACCCCCTGAAATGATGCAGCATAGCTACACCCACATACTACAAGAAGAATGTCCTCCTTAGTTGAATTTTGTCCCTTATATTCAATTATACTATTATCAGTAAATATTAGGTTCGCTATTGGTTTTGCAATTGCACATGTTTGGCTTAAATATCTATTACAGAGAAATATTCTTCCTGAGCTCGACATCCACTCTCTATAAATTCCTGTAAATTGTCTGTTATTTAGTGTTATCTCGTCCTTAAATGTGGAATTTCTTAGAACTGATATTATAGAAAGTAATGCAATAGCCATAATCAATTTCTTGAGTTTTCTTTTCATTTTGAAATAGAAAAGTATCACTCACTGTCATACAAAAGGGGACGCGTGTGTTAAGCAATACTGCAGATAAATTGTAGGAAACAATGGTCGCTCCTATATTTAGTCATCTGTAAGTTTCATTTTTTAAAATTCTTGAAACGTTTGTGCAACTTATAAAATGTTTATGTAGTCTTTAAGCTATCTGCAAAATAAAACATAATGATGAATAGATCCAAGGAATGAAAATGTATTCAAAACATATGCTGTAATGTCTAAATGTATATACACTTTATACTAGTATGCATTACTTACTTGATGATTTCGACTTCCCAATGGTGAACTTCCCGTTTTTTGAGCAGTAATATCCCCACCTCTCCGGCTTATGGCGTGTACATTTCACAACCCATTCGCTTTTGCCGTGTCTGTAGTTTGTACAGCGATTTTGTCAACAGAGTGAAATTAGTGTCTCAAAAACATATTCATCAGGTATATGTTCAGTCACTTGCAATTGTCACGACAGAAGATTAACGGTCGTCATCACCATGATTTAACAGACCGTTGCAATATTTCTATTTCACAAATGAGAATATATATTATTGAGTAGATCCAGATTTTATTACCGGACTGACTAACACCGACTGTGACTTTTCACTGGCAGCGTGACAGGTGCCACGAGTAGAGCAGAACCTTTTGGAGCACCTGATGATACCTCAGTTTTTGTAGGGGTTCGCACTGCTAGTACTTTAAATACTTGGCGTTCTTGTTCATTTTTTTATTTGTTTGTCTTTGTCATACTGTCTCGATTCGTGTTGGATTTGAATGCAGGTTTTTTTTTTTATTCATGATTTTAGGATTCCCCTTTCCTCGTTCCTGCTTCGGTAATCGTTTGCCGTTATATTGCATGTAATCTCGAGTTTTAATCGACATGAGAAATACCTTTTTTTTTCTTTAATGCCCTTTACTTTGGAAATAATTAAAGATACAGCTGATTTGGTGTTTCCTATATTTGTGAACAAACAAAACGCCTAGCAAATGGGTTTATCCCCCGAAAGTTTGTTTTTTTTATCTTTTTTTTTGTTTGTCTATTTCTTTTTTATTAGAACTCTGTTTACACTATTCCAAAATTTAGGATTTTCTCAAGAAAATCTATATATCCATTTATGTCTGCACTGATGAAACATAAATTGGGATAAAAACAAATTACTACGATTTTTTGTTAATATAATACCCGGATGGCATTAACAAAAAATCGTAGCAATTTGTTTTTACCCCGTTCATTTAAGTATTCAATTTCACAGTATTTGTTTATATGTATCTTATTTATTACAGTTGTGGTGTTTGTACATAATATGTTTGGCGGGGCTAATTTCCTGCTCCTACCCATTTCCCGGTAGCAGTCAGTACTCATTTCCCTTGTTGGCCCTTCAACCTTGAATATTATTTTATTACATGTATTATAATTATTTATTACCCATTTTTGTCTCTTCCTCATTCAGATAATAATTTTTTGTTTTTGTTTTTGTTTTTTTGCAAATTTGTTCTCCTTATATCACTTGTATTGCTCACGGGACGTTTTAACTGAACTTATCAATCAATCATATTTTGTGGGGATAGTCATATACGAAAAATATTTTTGACAGTCTTTTTGTGTAAATATTTAACTTGTGTCCAGATAAAATATCCTTGACAGTATATGTCTGTTACTTTATAATTTTTATCGATAAATCATAAGATCATCAGACGCTGAGGAAGCTAGTCGGTCGAGCGCAAATTTCGTCATTTGATCAATTTAGGACTTTTATTGCCTTAATTTTTCTATAATAACTTTATGTTGATGTTGTTGTGTATCTATATAAAATTTACAAATCAAGTATATCAGGTTTTTAACATGTTTTTTTTCATGAATTTTCCAGTATACCAAATAAATCAGTTTCTTAATTTATTGGGAGGATTACTTCTGTATTTTAAAAATCCATTGATTTAAGTCTAACCATAGTTGGTTCGTATTAACACATGATCAAAAAATGTGTTCAATTGTTTCAACCAGTGTTGAGCAAAAACTGCATTTATCACTTGATATTGTATTTTTTCCAAATTAAAGCATTTGTGCCTAAAATTCTATGCACTATTCTATACTCTAACCATTGCAGTTTAGAGCTTTTAGTTGTTTTAAATGGTAAAGCATGGCTAAGATTCCATTTATATTTTTTATTTAAAACTTCAGACCATTGTTCTTCACACTCGACTGATAAATGCATTATACATATCTTTTGATTCTTTATAAGTTTTAAAAACATATTTAAGTTTTTTGGTAGAAGGGGCCATGAAGTTTTTCTAAATTGTTTTCAGAGAAATTTCGAGTTTTTAGACAGTTTTTTATTGCTGAAATGATACCTTGGTATGTTAAGAAATTGGTTTAAATTCGGTATTTCTCTTGAAATTTTAAACATGCCTGGCCCATTAATTGTCCTGTTTTGTCCATATTAGCTAAATATCTTTAACTGACCACTCCTTATACCACACCCTATCTTTATTAGATTGTTTTTCCAGATACTAGTTGATATGACATATATTTTATTTGTCAAACTCTTCTTACACTGAAATGCAATAAACACCTCTTCTCAGAACGGATTTTTTAGTTTTTTAAAAGGACCTAAGTATGACAAGTTTGTTATAGTTATATTTTCAGAAAAGAACAGTAATTTTGTTAACTATGTGTCGCATTTGAATATTCTTCTAATCCATGTTAGTTTCAAACCTTTAATACACATCTCGACATTTAACATTTTTAAACCCCCTAAACTATAGATTCGATAAAGAACGTCTCTCTTGGCCTTGTCAGGTTTACCATCCCATATAAAGGAAAATAGTTTACCATTCAATTCTCTAATTAATATATTATTGGGGCAGGGTATTGTAAGGAGCAAATGGTATGATAAAGTCTTTACGACTGTTGATTTCCCAATCGGGATTTCTAATTTATTCTTAACACTTTTTCGAATTTGCATATTTTCTGTTTTATCTGAGATAGAATACACATTTATTTGTACCAGAATTGTTCACCGTAACGGTTATGACATGGTACATGTATTTCTTATTGATGGATTACACCTGTTTTATACAAGTATAAGCTTTTAAAAAAAACTTGCCGCTTTTCAGCATTTAATTAATTTCCTTTTACATTGTCTATAATTGTGTAGAGGAGCTCCAAATATATTATTGAAGGGTAAATATTACAGAAAGTGGTTTATATATATGGTTTGAAATAGTATATCTCGCTTGTGCAAAGACTTGTCGTAATTATATTGCAAACCTATACTTGCACTATTATTTAATTCTAGACAGTTGTACCAAACATACATAGCGTGAGAACTGGTTTATGTGTTTAAGATAAAAACTGGGAAAAACTATCTTACATTTAAATACTTTCTGCCTGGTCAAGTTAGCTAATTGCTTTACGATTAGTATTACAATCCGTGTCATGTGATAAAAGTATATATGTAATAGATGTAGTGGGGCTCTTATCATATTTGAGCAACCTATGTCGCCAGAATATGCTGATTTACATAGGAGTAATAAATAATTATTTCGTGTTATCTTCAGCAATTTAATGTTTCAAATAATGAAATTAACCAGATGAAGTCAAAGATGCCATTTGATCAACTGTTTAGAAATTTATTTTGATTATTAAAATTTAATTGTCATCATAAGTAAGAACTTATCGGATAAAATGGTCCTAGATAAATAATGTGTTTTGTACAGTTTTATTGCGAAAAAATGCAAATTTTACTGATAGAAGATAATTCTCCCATGTAAATTAAATTAAATCTTTATCTAACAAATGTGCAAGTATTGCTATAACTTATTAACAAAACAATTTAAAGTTCATATATCCATAAAACGATAATAAAACAATGTGATAAAACTGATGCAGATAACTCTATCAACAGTATCCTATTTTCACTACTTATTATAATGCGTGTTTTACCTGTGAGAAAAAAGAGTCGCCCATTCTTCAGCACAAGAAAAATGAAATATTGCAAATCCCATGCTCGTTTATGCACTGCATCTTTTAAAAAAAATATATCCAAATAATATATACTACGTACAGGTACACGCTATGAGTAAACTGTTTGGACTGAAGTTTTAAAGCCTCAATAAATCAGGAGAACTTCATCTTTCTGCAAGACACATGAATAAATTGCCATAATTGCAATTAGTTACCATGTCGTTTTTTGGTATTTGTTATATGAAAAAAAAGGAAATCGGGTAAATGTCAAGGAGACAACATGCCATCTCTAAATTAAGACGACCCCAAAACAAAGCATCTAGGTTGTTGATAATAGTGAATCGTTGAAACGTTTGTCAGCATTACGATTACAACGCATACACAAGCACATAGCACCATTTACGAGTTTACCCGAAACTTAACGATTCAATGGGAAGTTTGACCAAAGTTAAAGCCGCTTTTTCAGTAAGAGCGTTTCAATATAATAAAGTAATATTGTTTGCATTACAAAAATTTCATCATTTAGGCTTGTCATGGGCCACGGATATTTAACAATGTAGAGAAAAAGTTTTATTATATAAAATAGTTAACCATATCGCTTCTTCTGTAGCAAATCTCAATCTCTCTTACCCAGTGTTTGCTTTGGTGTTTTCTTTTCTTTTCGAAAACAAAGTCGATGACCCCTATTGTTTTTTTTTTTTTTTTTTTTTTTTTTTTTTTACAAGGTATGTTTAAAGAGTTAACTTTTGGGTTACTCTCATGTTACTTTCATCAAATAGATGTACATGTAACAAAAGGTACCTTTGCGTAAGCCGGCATGTCTCACGAAAGAAAACTACAACTTTCTGGTACATGAATTATGACCGGGAGTTTACCAAAATATAAGAATTTTAAGAATAATGCTTGCCTTTATCCTCAAATATTTTTGTTTGAAATACCTTCGAACGTGATCTTGTAAATTAACGGCAATTCGTATGAATTACCATTTATTTGCATTGCACGATAATGTCATTATCACTGAACAGGCCGTGATAGGTCATGGCCTGAAATCACCCATCCACTTCCCATCTATACCAATTTTTTAAGTCATGTTAACATGAATATAACTTGCACGTATAGACGGAATGGAGCCACTTTATAGTGGACTTAAAATTCTTATATTTTCGTTTTCACTAAAGTTTCATCATTTTAGTCTCTTAATTTTCTATAGATGCATGAAATATACAAAACTTTGGTATCAAATGAAAGATGATTATAATCTTTACGGATCTGGGGATATAAAAATGACACCCTACCCCTGCAAAAACTTGTAAAAATGAAGAATTTTTCGCTTTTAATTACTGTTAGATAAACAACTTTGGTAGTTTGCTGTACTTGTTGTACCTAACTTATCAGTTGTGACACAAGGTTGACATATATAACACCATTTAAAGCCACAGATGTTTATTTTATATGTCATTTTTTCTTTAAAATGGGAATTTTCGTGATTTTCAATATTATGAAATACAAATGTTAGGATCATAAAAGTCTGAATATGTATCTTTTAATTGCCTATGCAATAACGCTTTCTGATGTTAATACAACACATTGAGCTCAAAATATTTTGTTTCAATCTTCTGTTAGGATGGCAAATGTCGAAATAAGCTTCCACCGCCCTGTAAATGTAAGAAAAAAATCTTAATATCCATACTATAAACGCTTTAATATAATGTTTTATTTGAATTTTTGCTTAGATTTTACTATATCTGGCAGACAGAATACCTTTTAAGTACAATTAAACTGTTTAAGTGAACTATAATTGATCGTTCTATCCGAAAATGTGTGCAATTGGGAATTTTCAGTTTTCTAGAATTTCCATTAATTTCGTTTTAACCCAGGTTTCATCTTTTAAGCTCCATAATTTTCTTAGATAAGTTAAATGTACTGATTTTTAAGACAACATTTCTGTTCGTTTCGGCAACATTGACTATCAACAGGTCATTGGAATTCCCATGGGTACACACTGTGCACCTCTCATTGCAGATCTTTTCCTGTTCTGTTACGAACGGGACTTCAGGATGGAACAATACAAAACAGTGATCAACTTATTTCAATTTTCAACGATAAGAGCAGGTATATCGACGATATCCTTACTATTGACAATCCCCAGTTTTTAGACTATGTCTACCTCATTTACCCACAGGAACTGAAACTTAATAAAGCAAACAATGATTCTAAATACTGTCCATTTCTCGATCTAACTATCATCGTTGACTCTGGAAAGATTAAAACTAAAATTTATGATCAACGGGATGATTTTGATTTCACTATAATTACTAATTTCCCTTTCCTTGATGACGACGTTCCTGCAGCACCATCATACGGGGTGTATATATCTCAACTGGTACGATTCGCACGCGTCTGATCTACTCATGACGATTTTAATGAACGTAACCTTATTTCATAGACTGATAAACACTTTTAAGAAGTTTTATAGAAGATTTGGTATCTAAATATAATGCGACTCGGAAACAGCTTATTACTTATTACTAAAGGCATTTCTCACCCTCGTTTTTACGCAAATGTTGTTAAGAAATGTCAAAAATGATAGAAAATTCCAGAAAAACTTGGACGTAACTTACATTCTTTACGTAATAGGGGATATTGACCGGATATTCTTCATGATTCCGTTAAATTGGCTTTGGGATCCAATGACCTGAAGATTTTACAATTATACTGGCCTCTCACTGATAATGCCGATGTCTACTGAAATCCATGATGATTCATTACCAAACCCTTCGGGAAGTTTTGAATTTGATTATTATTCCGTAGTGCGACAGTCTTTTACCAGCAGACTAGGCTCCTTGAGCTAGCCGGCAGCTTAACGGCGAGCACTTCTCGACCTATCTTTCAAAATACGTTTTGTCTATTCTTTCCTTTTCAAGATTGTGGTCATGGAGTTAGTAGTCTACCTGTATTGGGTTTCATTTGCATGTTTATTATACTATAGGGAAACGGGATAGAGAAAGGGGAGGTTTTGGTACCCATAAACCGGTTTAACCCTACCGCTGGCCGTTGCTAGTGCCGTTACCAAGTCCGGCTATTCCGAGTCCCTATCGTTATCTATGTTTTGTCTTTTGTCATTTTATTGCTTTTCTTGTGCAGTTCTCTGGTTGATTAATGTGACATGTGATTGTAATGTTCGGCCAATGTAAGTGTTTCCTGTTATCTTTCCTTCATTAATTTAATCAGTATCTTTAATCTGATCTTATGCAAGATTCTATTAGTCTGCCAAACGTTTAGATTTTATCTGCACTGAATTATCGGAATGCGCATATGCAGAAATTAAATTCACAGGAACGTCAGTATATAATTATTTTTACCCATATCTTGGTGTTGAAATTACACATTACGATATATCAAATGCATCTTTTGCAGAGAAAGTAAAACATTAGTATGTTTTGATCATATATATGTAAAGACAGGCATATTTTGGGAATTCTTAAGTTTAATTTTGTTTGTGTAGGGGTACTAAGAATTTTCGGTATTTAGAGTCACATTGAAAACTCCTTGTTTTTCAAATCAGTGTTTTAAATTAACTTATGTATCGGTTAGAACAATAAATTGGCACATCTGCAGATAAATCCTCCAGATTCGCCAAATAACAGTGAATTTTGGACAAATCTGAAATGCTAAAAGTTCCTATTTTCATAAATTTTGGACAATATATTGATTTTGAGCCTTCAAGTGAGATTTGAAATACCAAGTCCTGATAGAATTCATGCAATATGTTTTTTGCATGTTTTTTTGGTTATTTTTATCCCAATATCGACAACAAAAAATAATTTTTTAGGGAAAATTTGTTTGGTAAGGGTAAGATTTATGGTATTTAAAGTCACATTAAACATACCTTGTTTTTCTTCACAATGTTTTACGACAACAAATGTATCGCTTAGTACAATTGCTTGGCATATTTGCAGTTATATACTTCAGAATTGACATATATTGTGATTCAACAGTGAACTTTGGACAAATTTGAAATGTTGAAAATTCCCATTTTTCATCAATTTCGGGCAAAATATTGAGTTTAAGTCAACAAACGGCTGTTGAAATCCAAATCATGATATAATGAATGCAATTTGTCACTATACAACACATTTTGCGCGTTCTCGTTGGTTTTATGCGAACATAGATAAAACAATTGACTATATGAATATAAAGTCCGAATCAATTACAGAGAGAGACCAGTAAGGAAAATCCGTATATCATATAACAGAATCAAGAAAACAACCCAACAAAGATCAGTGTTTGCAAGCCGTCATATTCCCGACTTGGAACGCGCATTTTCTAAATAAAATAATGGGTAAAACCAGGGTTAATGATGCATCAACCTACCGCTAATATGACGACTAACTATAGCTTTTGTGTTCCCAGGTTGTGTTAAATGTCAAGGCCATAATATTGTCAAAACATTGCATTTTTTCACACAGATGAAATATTTTTGTCGTTCGATGTACAAGCCTTGTCTCATGATACAGGTAAAATGTTTCTGTCGTTCGGTGCACAAATCACACCAAAGTGGTATAAAGACAAACCTCAAAGAAGAAACCAAAACTTAATCAAAACTGTCTTCAATAAAATTGGAAGTTGGAATTGAATATTTATCAATCAAATCTGGATACCGTCCCATAAATGTCTTGAGAAAACGATTAATCTGCATTTATCGAAGCACTGATTTAAAAACTTACTAATTAAATATCTGTGTCGTTGCAAAAAATATTGATAGTGACTACATTCCTTAGCGTAACGGAATGAGAAATATATACCTTAAACCATGGGGAAGACGAAATATTAGTGTCGAGGTGTTGAAAGTTTACAATATGAAAACTGAAATCCTTTCTTTAGTCATAAATTCGTTTGCTGAGGTTGCCACTGTCATCAAACTCCAGAAGTAAATCTAAAAACGAAACAGAATGGTCAGTGTCTGTAGTCTCCATTATTTCAAGATCTGGTTGATATATTGATGGAATATAGTCGGCAAATTTACTCTTATTAAGCGACAAGACATTATCAATAAATCTGTATGAGTAATAAAAGGATCTAGCTTCTTCAATTTTATTTTTGACCAAATTTTGCAGAAATTCTGTTTCGTAAGTGAACAAAAACAGTTCGGCTAAGAGACGAGCACACATCGTACCCATTGGAATGCCGACTGTCTGTTGGAATATCTTGCCTCCGAACTGGACACATATGTTGTCAATGAAAAATTTCAGCATGCTTGATCGCCTGTTCTTCAGTGTTGTGTCGTGTGTTACCCTATGGTACTTTGTTAATAAAATTGGTAGAAGTATATGCTAAGGCTATATATTTAAAGCTATGTCCTTTTTTTAAATAAATGAGTTCTTGATAAGATCAATCAAACGACTTTTAATTTTGAATTGGGAAAGAGTAGTATGGAATGTAGAAAAATCGAATGTTTTCAACAGGTGGATCTTTGAAAGTGACCAGGTTTTCAAGTTGTTCAGAAGATCTTTTGAATTTTTGAGTATCCACATATGATTGATGCTAATCCATATAATTTTAGATTAAATTTGTTAGGTAGGGGTAAGTTTTATTGATGTATGATGTTATTACCTAAAATGGCAACTATTTGTAATAGTTGTAAAGCAAATATAATAAACTTTTATTTCATACTTACTTTAAATGATATTTGTTATTAGGCAAAAAATGACAAAACTTAGTCAAAATCGAAAATTTTTAAGGCCCATTTGAAAATAAATCTTTGGTCATTAAAAATATGTTTACATCATGTTTACAAGTTTTATATTCAAGAACACACAAAAAAACTAAAAATAATTTTTAGACATGGGATTGAGATGCACTTTGGATTCTATAGACCTTCAAACTTACGCAGTTTCATTGGAAATATCAAAATTTTCGTCAATATTTCAAAAGAGGTAGGGGTACGTTTAATGCCGCTATGGAACGTATTGGGCATAGAAATTGTAATAATTTTGGGTTCGTTGTAAAGCTTTAATAAGCAATCATTAGATACATTTTTGTTTATAACTGGGAAGCATTTGGTCAACGTTTTGAAGCATCTGGAAGAAATACTTGAACCTAAACGATTTTTTATTTTCAAATTTCGGTTTGAGGGTTTAAAAATAGGTCCTGTTCTACCAGTGTGTGCATGTTATGCTCGTATAACACGTTTTATTGTGGAAAGGGGAAGTAAGCGGACTTAAAAATGGGTTGGGAATTTGGGGTGCAAGGGATTTTCCGGCCCATGGACTATGCTATAAAAAATAACGCGTTGCTGTCAAGACGTTAAACTGATGAAGAATGCATATTATTTTTATAATAAGAAATGAATTAACCATGCTAATACAGGAATTTCATATTTCAATTTTTGGTAGAGTTTTATTAATCAACGATAAAAGATATATAGTACATTTTATTTTGATGCGGACTTTTTCATGGCGTAACCCATCAAACTCGCCCTAAAGCTCGCACTAACGAGCTTGCTTGGTACTGACCTGTTCGTATCAAAAACAAAATGTCCTACATAATGTCATGTATATTCAACATTTCCAGAATTTATAGACAGAATGCATACTAGAATACTGACAAAGTCAGAAAGGGCCCGCCCCCTTGCATGTCCCAAAAACCTGTTTTCGGAATTTCATGGAAATCATAAAACAATTTTTTGGGGAAAAACACATTAAATATCAAAATCCTAAGTTATTGTAAATTTAGTTTCTGTATATGGCTGTTTTGAGATCAAAACAAAACATTGAAAAAATATATGGTTATTTCAAGTTAGCATACGACAGAGCTAATTCTCAAAATATGAATTTTTTCATATATAAACTAAGTTTTTTCCCATTAAATGTTTTATGATTCTCCTCAAAATCATTAGGGGTCTTCTATGATCAAGTCCAACACTGTGCATCTAACTTATAAAAATCTGTTAAAGTAATTTCAAGTTATCATACAACATTGAGCTTATTCTCAAAATATGCTGTTTTTCGTATACATTTTTCCCCAAGAAATGTTTTCCAATTCACCTCAAAAACAAAAGGGGGCTTCCTTTGGTCAAAACCAACCTTGTGTATCAAAATTATATAAATCCCTGAAGGCAATTTTAAGTTATCATACGACATAGAGCTAATTCTCAAAATATGCACTTTTTCATATGAAAACTAAGTTTTTCCAAGAGATTATCTTCCGATTTTCCTCAAATACCAAAGGGGGCTTCATTTGGTCAAGTTTAACCTTGAGTATCAAAATCATTAATATCCCTGAAGGCAGTCTTAAGTTATCATACGACGTGGAGAAAATATGCACTTTTTCATGTAAAAACGAAGTTTTTTCCCAAAAATCATTTTCTGATTTTCCTCAAAAAAGAAAGTGAGCTTCCTTTGGTCAAGTTCTACACTGAGTATAAAAATCATAAAAATAGATCAAGGCAATCTTGAGTTATCGTACGACATAGAAAACGCTGACGGACGGACAGGCTGATTACATTTTATGGCGGGGCCTTAATAATTGACAACTAGATTTTAGTGATAAATTTTAAAACGATGAAATTTACAAAAGAGGGGTAGAAAAATATCACAGTAATTTAAGAACGGAAATCGTCGTAAATAAATAGATATTTCATACCCTTTTCTGTGATAAACCATCGACGTGGTAGGCAGCTCTGTGGATGAACATCGAGAATATGGATGTTCATATTGTGTGCTTGTTATATTTTATATTTTTTATCAATATTTTTAAATTGATCCTTTTTTCTGGTTGAACATCATTGGCAACATATTTAATCTCGTATTGTAATAGTTAGCCATGCATATGTAACAGTAAATAGGTAAATAGGTGTAATTAGTGATACATGTAATTACTAGAATTTAGGAAATACATGTCATTTCTGGTGTACTTAGTAAATACAAGTAATTCCTGAAAAAGCCTAGTAATATTATCTAAAATTGCTAATTTTAATTACTAATATTCAGAAAATAAATTAACAGCATCTTCGTCAACAAAGGGTCTTCACCCTTGAAAGACCAAACTTTATTTCTAGAGCCTCACTCCACAGCTTTGATTGGTTGCAGTTGAACTTGACTGCATGGAATCATAGAAGTGTGTATTGATTTCTAATTTTGCAAAATTCC
>MJUU01064123.1:0-18318 GCA_002080025.1 Modiolus philippinarum
TCGACAAAAAAATGTTGAAGGATCAATATTTTGTACTTAGAATAAAAATATCCAAGTTGCATAATAAAGTAAATTTTGTTTTGCTTTACACGTGTTTCAAGGAGTAATCTCACGTGTTTCAAGGAGTGATCTCTCTTTAGCAGCATTATGATAACATTATACTTTCCATAATCCAAAATTAGTAATAAGAAGTACTCATCAGAAAAAATATCAAAATTGGTAGCCAAATCCAATAGAGCGGATATCCACAGAATGCAATTCACAGAATGAAATCTCAGTATTTTCATGGTATTTGAATTTTGATTTAGGTAAAAATTTAATATATTAGTCAAGTCTGATATCTGAGTTTTTGAATACCCCGGGGACTTTGTCCGACAGCAGTGGCATCAATCCCGTGGTTTCAAATTACTGAAAAGAAAATACCCAAGTAGCAATATAAACAGCATAATTACCAACTATTCAAAATAGGAACCAAATCCAGTTATAAGGAGGACATGCATCGAGTGCAATACACGGGATGAAGCATCGGTAGTTTTAAGGGACCGACCATTTAACCTGAAAAGGGGGGGGTGCTATGTTTTTTTTTCGAAAAAAAAATTCTGAAGCTGATATTATGTGAAAAAAAATATTTTGGCTGCAAAAATGATGAAAAAAATATTCTGAAGGAGACTTTCTGCCCCTCAAAAATAATGCTTATTTAAAAAAAATATTTTGTTTATACTAGTTAAGCGCGAAGCGAAAAAAATTTTCGGTCCAGAAAAAAAAAAACATACCCCCCCTTTCAAGTTAAGTGGTCGGTCCCTAAGGGAGTAAGAAACTAGAACCTGAAACAGAATGTCAAACGAGATTAAATAATACGTGACTACGAAGACATCTGTTTGTGTTCATCCTTTCTCATGATATGTGCCCTTTGATATTGAAATTTACTACTTTGACTTCCCCTCATTATCTTTAAATTTTTGTTAGAGATTATATGCATGTTTAAGATTAAAGTTTATGTCCTAAAGAACAAAAGTGGTCGTGCTTATTAAATCAAAGCATGTCATTATTATCGAAATGATAATACAAAAACTGGCAAATGTATGACCATTGATGTAAACATTTGTAATGTAATGCCGCAGTGGTGCCTTTCCTTCTTTGTTGTCAAATAATTCAATTCTTTCCAGAATAATTGACAGTATAATAAATAATGACTATTTCATTCCGATATTTTCTATATTAAAGAACGACCATTTGATATGGGGGGGAGGGAGGCGATGAAAATGAATAATTTAAATTATTATTTGAAGACTGTAATTTTTATTGAAAATGCAAATAATAAAAATAAAAAATAACTTAATGTGACATTTGTGCGAAAATAAATAACTTGTAAAATAAAGAAAATATTTAGGAAAAATTGCACAAGCCGCCCCCCTCCCGAAAATCAAATGGTCGTAAGCTACCTAATGAATGTCATCCAGAAATATGAATCATTATAATTATCACACACCAATTTAAATGAAAGAGGAAATGAATAGATAAGAAATCTTGTACGGTACAAATACACAAAACATTGGTACAACATGGTTTTGGCAAAATAGCGACAGTATAAGGCGTACTTAAAGCTTATGTGGTTGGAGGGGGACTGCGAGACTGAGATGCACGTGCTACGAGCACTCTTTGACATATGTGTTGAAAAAATCAATATGCTGCTATACCGCCCGAATCTTTATATATAATGCGATATTTATGCGATAATGAGCATACACAGTAAGCAGCTTTGTTTCCAATTTCAACAACAAATATTATTGCGCGATGTATTCTTTAAATGTCTGACAAAACAATCACACCGAAAACTATTGTGAAAGATTGTTTTGAAGTGAAAAGTATTATATGATAGTACATTTGAATAAAAAAATGTGATACTTGGGTACAAATGGTAAAAATGAAATTTGCCACGAGAATTTCTATCAAATATAGGACAGAATTAAGAGATGGTAACGAAATAATAAAAAAAAAATTGGAGTGTAAAAAAATCCATTAAAGTTTTATAAAATACAATCTATAAAAAGACAAGTTTTATCTATTAATAGTTATTATTTTACTACTTTTTGTACAAACCTTCCGCATCAATTGATTAAAACCACATAAACCATATCCAGGTTCATGGTCTGCACTCCCTAATTGGGACTTTTAGACTTATCCCGGTATGAACATTTACTGGTTCCCCATTCCCAGTTGTACTGAACACTAAGGAAAACAGAAATTTTCTGATGTGAATTTCTTTAAAACTGAATTATTTCTGAGAAAATCAAAGTTGTCAACATTTGAAGCAACAGAAGGGAAATATTTTGAATCATTTCTAAACATTGTTGCCCCTACGGAAATAAAATATTTCTGTCAGTGACAGGCAACTGATTCCATGGTACTTAAGTAAAATTATTGATAGTATAACAGTTTTTTTTATATCAGATGATTTATGAGATACATTGATCAATAAAAAAATCACTAAAAGTTAAATACATCTTTCTATGTGAATAAAACACCTACTTTGAAATTCTTGAGATTTTTGTTTGGCCAGATCAAAGAGGGGTCACTCTTACAAAGTGACAAATTAGGGAATGCAGATCATGAACCTGGATATCATCTACTGGGACAACTATAGCCGTTCAATTTTTTGTGTCATCAGTAAATTTGCTGAAACAAAAAGCAAGGATTCTTCTCCAATATAACTTACAACAACCATTACTCCTGGACATGTGATGACAAGATTAAGGCACTTAATCTCTTGTTAGACAACTTTTATGTTCGTTTTGGCACCGGAATCCCCATACAAATTGTGCATCTATCACTGCAGATTTTTTTCTGTTCTGTCACGAACGGACATGAAAAAACTACAAATGGAACGGTACCAAACAGTGATAAACTTATTTCAATTTTCAATAAAACAGTAGGTACATTGACGATATCATTGTTATTGACAATTCCTAGTTATTAGATAATGTCGACATCATTTACCCACAAGAACCAAAAATAAATAAAGCAAGCAATGATTCTAAATACTGCCATTTTTGGATCTAAGCATTACCATTGACTGTCATAAAACAAAAAAAAAAAAAAACAAAAAAAATATGATAAAAAAGATGAGTCTGTTTTCACTATTACTAATTTTTATCTCGATGCCATGAAATGGCGCTGGAGACATATTGATATGGCAAGAAAAAATCACGTGCCCCGCATGAGGCTTCAAGCCTATTAACAGCTCTAAAAGATGATCTTCGTGGTTCCAATAAAATATAGTGCGCAAGTTCCTTTCAAAATCGGATACATTTAGTATTTAAGTTATATTTCTTCATTTTCTTGAGTTGAATACAGTGTTGTTTTATTAAACTGAAAACAATATGCATGTTAATCAAATTACTCGTTTTTTTACTCGTTGCTTATAGAAAATGAATATGGCTGTCTTTATATCTGATGGGGAAAACACGCCCATTGACCTTTATAAGATGTTTTTATTGGTTTAAAATGAAACAGACGATAAACACGTCAGATGTGAAGCGATCTATATTTAAAGTTTACATAAGTGCACGTGTCCAGAAGCGCGATTAATTTAGTATATATACATATGAAAATTTTAAAACTATATATACCCATGCAACAATTGTTATTTCACATGGTAAACATAGAAATGTACAAATAGAATCCATAAATACATTTCTATTAACATTTTATTTTCTTACACACAAAAAAAAAAACAAAAGAAAATAAATATTTTCAAATATTTGCTCATGTGAGCTCTTACAAGTAAAAAAAAAACAATTATATTTAATGTACAATGAAATAATCAATGTATGTTACTATGTTTATATATATATATGATCGTTTTATTCCTGCTTAAACTTTAAATGATGAAAAATACTTTATTATTCACACAACTTGATTCTCTTTCAATATCTAGTTGGAATGTTCATGGGCTTGGACAGAAACATAACGATTCATTTTTTCTACAGTATTTAAGTCATGATATCAATATACTTATAGAAACATGGAAAAATAATGACATCAATATTGATATTCCAAACTTTGACCACTTTTGTACTTTTAGAAGAAAAAAGGCAAAGGCTAAACGAAATAGTGGTGTAATAATAATTTATGTGAAACGAGAAATAGGAAAAGGCGTCGAAGTTGTAAAAAATATTACAACCTCTCAAAATAGACTGTGGATAAAAATTAATAAACAATTTTTTGGTTTAAATAAAGATTTGTTTATATGTAGAATATATATACCACCCATTGGGTCTCCACATTTTGATAGTGAATTTGATAAATTAGAGAGTGAAATAAGCACACTGTCCACAACAGGAAATATACTGATTATTCAAGAACATCTAATTCACCTGATTTTATATTAAATGATAAAAATAATGAACATTTAGATAATATTCTGCCTGATGACTATGTTTCTGATTTTCAATTTTCAAGAAAAAGTCAAGACGCTATAGTAAATGCGACAGGGAGACAATTACTAGAACTTTTTGTTTCTTCCCAAGTCCGCATACTTAATGGAAGGTTTATAGGGGATCTTTTAGGCAATATTACATGTTTTAACCAGAGAGGTTGCAGTGTTGTAGATTATGCAGTTGTAAGTGAGGGTCTACTTTCCTCAGTAAACTATTTTCAAGTAGAAAGTTCAACCCCTTATTCAGATCATAATCAATTATTAACACACTTAAAGTGTAATAGTAGAATTGAAAAAAACATGAACAATTATGCAAAATTTGAATTTCAGTTTAAGTGGACAAAAAAAATCAAAACTTATTCTTGAAAATGAAATAACAGAAAACTACATATTTGAAGCTATTTCTAACTTTCAAAATTCTAAGTTTGAAAATAATATAGATGGAGTCAATACTGCAAATGAACAAATTTCAAATATTTTTACCAATCTTTCCACAAAATGCATGAAAAAAATGTTACTATAAACATAAGAAGAGAAAAAGAAAATCACCTTGGACAAACTCCCAGTTTTTAGCTCTAAGGAGTACTGTCAACTTTTACAGTAAAAAAATGCAGTTATCTCCCTTTGATCATAATATAAGAATATAAATTTCTTGACTTATTGCAAAAAATTAAGAAAAATGTCTAAAGAAATGAAAAAAACAATATAAACTTAATGTAATTAATGCAATTAATAACCTTTCCCCAAATGAAAGTAAAGAATTTTGGGATATTCTTAGGAACATTAAACATAATAATAATCAAGATACTAATGATTTGAACATAGATTTAAATAAATTTGCCCAACATTTTAAGAATCAAGGTGACCCTAAAATATATGATAAAATGTTTGAAAATCAAATACATGTAGATCTTCTAAAAGAAGAATTTTTTTTTACAAAATAAAGATACGGACAATCCAATCACAATATCTGAGATTAAAAATCAAATAAAAAAATTAAAAAATGGAAAAAGTAGTGGCCCAGATCAAATTTGTTATGAGATAATTAAACATAGTAGTACCATAATGCTATCAGCATTAGCTAAATTTTTTAATCTTATTTTAAATTCTTGCTCATATCCTCAAGAATGGAATAAATCATTTATTATTCCAATATTTAAAAATGGAGACCGCAGCTGCCTCTCTCTAATTACCGTGGCATCTCACTTACAAATTGTTTAAGTAAATTATTCAATGCCATAGTAAATGGTAGGTTACTTAATATTTTTCATGACAAAATAAGCCCATCACAATTTGGTTTCCGAAAAAAATAATCGAACCTCGGATAGTGTATTTGTTGTCAAAGCCCTCATTAACAAATATGTTAATCACGAAAAAAAGAAAATGTTTGGATGTTTTATTGATCTTAGAAAAGCCTTCGACTCTGTATGGAGAGTTGGCTTACTATATAAACTCATAAAAAATAAAGATCTCGGAAAAAAGTTATATTATCTTTTGAAAAACATGTACAAATGCTCTGAAGCTTCAGTAAAACATAAAAACCATTTATCAGAAAATGTTTTAATTAACAGAGGAGTAAAACAAGGGGATAATTTGAGTTTTTTTTTATTTAATATATATATAAATGATATTCCAAATATTTTGATAGTGATTGTCGTCCAGTTCTTCTAAAAAATTTTAATCTAAATTGCTTAATGTTTGCTGATGACACTCTTTTGCTATCGGAAACAGCAGACGGTTTACAAAGATCTCTTTGTAAATTAAATGAATATTGCTTTAAGTGGCAACTTTCTATAAATGCAAAAAAATCTAAAACAATGATTTTTCAGTCAAAAAACATTTTAAATAAAAAGCTTAATTTCTTCCTAGGAGGGGAACAATTGGAAAATGTTCTAAAGTATAAATATCTAGGAAATATAATTGAATCATCTGGGAAGTTTCATCATCTCACCATGAATTATCAAAAAAGGGTAGCAAAGTATTATTTTCATCCTTCAAATACCTTGCACCAATAGACAATATGCCTATTCAGATTCATAAAAAATTATTTGAATCTTTAGTTAAACCAATTTTAATGTATAACTCCGAGATATGGTATATGGACTTCTATGAAAAAATCATTAAAGCATCAAAACGAGCGAAACAAAACCCTAATTTTGATATTATATCATTAATAGATTCAAGCTTTATAGAAAAGAGTAATTTAAAATTTTGTAAATATACTTTAGGATTAAGCAAACAATCAGTGAATATAGCTGCTAGAGCAGAACTAGCTCAATATCCTTTGGATACATACATCAAAATACAAGCTGTGAACTATTTAGCACGTTTATACTATCATACTAACAACCAACTTTTGGATGATGCATTTCTACTTTCAAAGTCATTACATCAAAATGGCTCATATTCTTTGTTTACATTTGTAACCAATGTATGTTCTACGAATAATGTAGAAATAGATGAAATAGAAAAACTTGATTCTAACTTGATACTAACAACCAACTTTTGGATGATGCATTTCTACTTTCAAAGTCATTACATCAAAATAGCTCATATTCTTGGTTTACATTTGTAACCAATGCATATTATACAAATTATGTAGAAATAGATGAAATAGAAAAACTTGATTTTTTTAGAGAAAAGTTTTCTTTTGAGAAGAAAATTAAAATAAACTTTAAAAATAATTATGAAACATTGTTTTTTGAAAAACTAAATACACTAAATGAAAATAATAAAATATTTTTATACAGTAAACTTAAAACTAACTATGAAATCAATGAATATTTATTAACAACAAATTTCGAAAATAGAAAAAATATATGTAAAATGAGGATTAGTGACCATTTTCTAGAAATAGAAAGGGGTCGATATAAAAAATAAAACAGAAATGAAAGATTATGTCAAATGTGCAATTCAACAGTCATCGAAGATGAGGTTCACTACTTTTTCCATTGTCCAAAGTATAACAACATACGAAATCAATTTAATATAGTTAATCTTTCCGATGCAATAAACGAACAAGATAAATTTTTAAAAATTATGTCATCTCCGAATCATTTGCAGTTTGTTGCTCCATTTATTAAGAAGTCTTTAATACTGAGGAAAGTGGACTCTATAGCTGCATGATTCTTTACTTTATTTTATGTGCTATGTTTGAAATGTCTTGTATATTTGTTTATTTTGTACTGTAATTATATGTATTGCCATCAACTCCCAAGGGAGTAAAATTGTGCTTTCAATAAAGTTAAATTATAATATTACGTTTATAAATTTTCAAAGTCAGTAACGTATTATCAATTAGTGCTTAATAGATTCAGGGATTGGTGTTCTATAATTATGATTTAAATTATTTATTTAGGTCAAACATGTCCCCATTCATAGTTACAAAAAAATCAATAACGAGTCGTTGTAGTGTGTATTCTTAAAATAGTGTAGTAAATGTTTCGTAGCATTCAAAATACAGACATCGCTATTTGTTCGTTCGAATTTTCGCACAAATTAATTATCAAGCACAATTCGGCCAGTTACAGCGATTTTAAAGACTGAAAACTTCTTAAAAGGCCTTCGCTTTGCGGTCGCCTTTTAAGAAGTTTTTACGCCTTTAAATTCGCAATAAGTGGCCAAATGCGCTGGATAATATATAATAGCAATGAAATCAACATGCGAAATCACACAATCCGATTATTTTCACGTATCACGGACTATAACTTAATACATGCAGACGTATGCAGTAGTTCTTTGGATGACTACGAAGTTTTGCCACATGTAGAATTTCAGGGTTCGAGATTCAGCTCCATCGGAGCTTTGATTCCTTTTCTTGACGGCGACGTCCCTCTCGCTCCATCCTACTGGGTGTACTTATCTCAGCTTGTACGATTCGCTCGCGTTTGTTCCAGTCTTGAAGATCCTTACTCTTACATCCAAATTTTTACAACAGGGTTTCATATTTCCTAAATTATTAAATACTTTTAAGAAATTTTACAGAAGATATTAGCATTTGATATCTAAATATGAGTGACATGAACGGCGAACAGCTTATTACAATGGGCATTTCTCTTCCTCTATTTTATCGAAATAATGTTTAGAATTGTCAGACACTGATAAAAAAACCCGGAAAAAACTGGGACGTAACTTACATTCTTTTCGTAATAGTATTCTACACAAATTCGTTCAACTGGCTTGGAAATCCAGTGACTGTACTGACGAACTTTATCAAAATCCTTAGGGAATTTTTGAGTTGATTTTCTTTCGTAGTGCGACATGGTTTTACCAGCAGACTAGCTTGAGCTAGCCGACAGTTTAACAGGGAGCATTCTTTGACCCATTTTTGTAAATTACGTTGTGTCATCTTCTTTCCTTTTTTCAAGAATTGGCCGTAGAGTTACAAGTATCTACCTGTATAGGGTTTTTTCGTATGTTTATTATACTATAGGGAAACGGGATAGAGAAAGGGGAGGATGATCTTGGTACCCATAAACCGGTTTAACCCTATCGCTGGCTTTTGCAAGCGCCGGTACCAAGTCCGGCTATCCCGAGTTCCCGAGTATTAACGTTCATCTTTGTTTATTATTCTGAAGATCAGAGTTTTCATATTGAACTTGTGAGCTAGATCTTTTGAAGTGACCTTTTAAAAGCTTAATATTAGATATATCTTTTGAACTTTTGCTTAAATAGGTCCTTTTTTTAGGTATTTCCAATGGGACCTTCTTTAGAGCTGTTACATTCTGTATATGTGGAGGGACTTCCATATAATAAATAATATCTATCTTCATTTGTAATAATATCTAAAAAGCAATAATGTTCCAATACTAAATTGATCATACAATCTCGAAACACGTTATAGGGAAAAACAAGTTCCACATAAATACAACCTGTGTATAAACGAAATAGTGTTGCTTTTTTATGTTGATACGTAAACAAATAAAATGGCAAAGTAAGCCACAAGGGAAGGACAATTATTAAAAAAGCAAAAATTAAATGCAGCACATTGCTTAATCTGAATATTTGAATTTGAATTGAGAATTTCCAAATGAATACCGACAAAACAAACGTTTCGAACTCCTACACTTATTTTGATTTCATTTCATTGTTAATGTGTAACTGGTTCACTTTTTCCATTATATTGACTAGGTTCAAGACTTTTCCTACCTATTTTCTCATGATACAGAACAAGCTGCCTTGTATCTACTGGGTATCTAAATTACATAAATGCCCTTACAAACAGAGATACATTGCTGATTCTGCCAAATGCACAACAAAACCCCTTTCTAAGCTCCTCACTTCATTACTTACTGCAGTCAAAGATGACCTCGAGATACATTGTGATAAAGTATACTCAACAAGTGGAGTGAATCAGATGTGGATTCTCAAAAACTCAAAAGACTTATTAGAATATCTATCTTCAACTGAACTCAACCACTGCAACAGTGTAAAAAAATGATTTTTCTACTCTCTTTACTACTCTTCCACACGATGAACTAAAGTCAGTACTCCGGGATTTAATACACCAGTCTTTCTGTACTAAAAAGGGTGAAAAAAGATATTCATATTTAGTGATAGGTAAAGATGGGACCTATTTTGTTAAACATCACACTGATTCACACAAAAAGTATAGAGGGGATGTCATTGCAATGCTGAAATTCTTGATTGATAATACATTTGTAGAAGTTGGAGGACAACTTTTCCAGCAGACAATAGGGATACCTATGGGGACTAATTGTGAGCCACTTTTAGCAGATTTGTTTCTTTATTCGTATGAAGCCAAGTTCATACAAGGGCTAGTCCAGAAAAAGACAATAAGCTAGCCAAATCCTTTAATTTCAGTTTCCGTTATATAGATGATGTTCTTTCATTGAACAATCCTCAATTTAAGGATAACCTTCATCTTGTATACCCAAATGAACTCGAAATTAAAGAGACCACTGATAAACCATCATCAGCATCATACCTGGACCTATACCTCTAAATTGACAACTCTGGACGTCTGACAACAATACTTTACGACAAGCGTGATGATTTCGACTTTCCAATAGTGAACTTCCCGTTTTTGAGCAGTAATATTCCCACATCTGCGGCATATGGTGTGTGCATTTCACAACTCATTCGCTATATTGCCGTGTCTGTAGTTTGTACAGCGATTTTGTCAACAGAGCGGAATCACTGTCTCAAAAACTTACACATCAAGGTTATGTTCAGTCACTGATGCAATTGTCACTACAGAAGCATTGAGGTCGTCACCACGAATTGACACATCGTTACTATGTTTTATTTCACATATGAGAACAGATATCTTTGAGTAGATCCAGAGTTTGTTACCGGACTGACTTACACCGACTGTGACAAAACCGGACTTTTCACTGGCAGTGTGATGGGTGCCACGCGTTGAGCAGATCATGCTTACCCTTCCGGAGCACTTGATGATACCTCAGTTTTTATAGGGGTTCACACTGCCTAGTGCTTTAGTTGTGTGGCGTTCTTGTTCATTTTTGTTTATTTGTTTTGTCTGTCATACTGTCTCAATTCGTGTTGTATTTGAATTGCCGTGACTTTGAATTTATGATTTTAGAATCCCCCTTTCCTCGTTCTTGCTTCGGTTTTCGTTTGCCGATGTATACATAGTCAAATAAATCTCTTTGTTATAGGATGCAATAAAAGACTATCTTCCTCTCTAATTAGCCCAGTTGTTTCGGAGTAAAAGATCTTGAGTGTACTTTCATAATGTCAATTTTAAGGAATGTCTCCGCTGTCAGCGATTTTGAGTCAGGATTGGCACCAAAGTAACAACAATTTTTCAGCACCTAAAATTATCCTTTACGCCATGTTAAATTTACATTTATTATGATCTTAGTTTGCATTTCCCATAGGCTTTTGTAATAAATTAAGTTCCCCGTTGGCAGATATTTTTACCAAATTTTAAATATTTGATCAGCCCCTCATAAGCATTATACCCGCTAAAGGACAAGGTGCGATAATGGGCCAATTGGGCCCTAAATTTCGATGATTTGTAAGTTGCACCTGAATATACAAAATTTAGAATCCATGACGTCACAGCAGGTAGTTCTGACGTCATGTTTAAGCTACTTTCGAACGTTTTCAGAGAAATACAAGGAATTTGGTATATTTTCGGACGGTTTTCCTAATCGGAAATATAAAGCGCATTCAAGAACCAATTAGATAATTTACAAGCTTGTTAGTACAGATTCGTTAGACATCCAATATAAATATTTTTGTGGTTCTTGCATGCGCTCTATGTTTCATCCTAGGAAAAAGTAGTCAAAATTGGTCAAATTTGTCATATTTCATCAGAATGTGAAGTTTGTCCTATTTTCTACACTGAATATCTCTGTAATCGTACATCAATACTCGAGTAATCTTCCTGTTAACCCATATTCATAGAACATTTCAACAAAAAATATTGTGAATTTAAGCAATCTTATTTTTTGAGGTCAAATAAGGTCCTTACCGCACCTTTTCCTTTGGTTTCAATCAATGCAGCGGTTCTCCAGAATAAGATCTAGGTAGTTATTTTTCATAATGCGGCCACGTTGGATTACGGATTAAAAGCAACAAGTCTTGTTCAACACTTCATTAGGACCATCCATATGATAATTTAGTTCAAATTCATTCGGCTGTTCTCGAGAAGTTCTTTAAAGGAAAATGTTCAGAACGAAGGACGACTGAAGACAGACGTAAAGTGATTATAATAGTCCAACCAGGCATAGTCAGGTGAGATAAAATGATTCTGTCACCAAAATTCGGTTTTATTTTTGATTCCTTGTGAAGTCAAACCGAATTCATTCATCGTCATAACTGAGACGAAATCGGACTCTTAACACAAGACGAAATGGATTCCTAGATTTTAACACAGCCAGTTTCTTTCCTTTCCAGCGATTGCATATCGACATTGAAATATGAGAATTAATTCAGTGAAGTTTAGATATAAGTTTAACTGCTAATATACAATTATTTCATTTGAGCGAGAAAACATTTTAAGTGAAATTATGAAATCCGGAAGCAGAAAGAGGATAATATCTAAGTATTTCGAAAGACAAAATAGGAAAAGTGTAGTACCCAACGATTTTACATTCAAAAGGTGATGACAAATCAATGAATAACACTTCGTGCGCGAATCTCATCGAATCACATATTTAGATTATATGTTATACTTCTTCTTGAAAGATATTCTCATATGGATATACTATAGTATTTCAATTGAAATTTCATATGTAAGAAGGCTTGATATCATAGTCAATGGAAATTATGTCCTTAGCTAGCTGTCAGTAACTGCGAGCATTTGTCCGGACAGTACCTGTGTGTATTGTCTTCATGTTTTGTGTACTTCATTGTAAGGGTACTCGTCTTGATAAGTTGGACTTTTTTCTAGTTTGATTTTTACTGCGAGTCTTTTTGTGTATTTATTTTTAGCCATTCACCACACATAGGGGGAGGGTTTGGATCCAAGAAAACGAGATTAACCCCACCTCAATTCTGCGGCTGTCCCAAGTCAGGAATATGTTGGTCATTGGCTTGTCCTTGTCTTCTTATAAAATTTTAGTTTCTTGATATTTGGGTTATTGGATGTGGTTTGTTTCCATTGATTTATTCACTTTTTTACCTTTTCGGGGCCATTTAGGGCTTACAATAGGGTGTGAGGTTCCTCACTGTGTTGAAGACCATATTTTGACCCCTAGATGTTTTGTTTTTGGTCGTTTTAACCTGGATATGGGATGTTTTCTCCTTGACATTTATCCCATTTCCTTTCTTTTTCATATACTTTCAAATTTGACTATTTTATTTTTTGTAATTTTGAAATTCTGACAATTTGTTTAGTTTTCACATCTCGCTACTTTATAAATGTAATGCCAATTTTCCCTGCAATTGACTCCATGAGTGCCCTGTGTTTTTCTATATGTTTTCATTGTCATTGATAAGTTTTTTTTGTCGGCAACGAACTCGCGATATATTGTGAGACCTTTTTCACTGCGGGACTAGTAATGGAAAAAATGATATCAAATGATTAAAGAGAGATAACTCTGAACAAAAATGAATAAAAAAATTTAATTTCTAGGACTTTCAATGGTTTGTGTGACTATACATTGTGAGACTGTTGGTTTGTGGGACTGTCCATAGTGGTCTGTTGAACTTTTTTGACACAGCGTTATCATCCGGACGGATGATAACGATATTATGAGAACACTTTGTCAGTTAACTTTCTGAAGGCCTGGTTGTCAATTCAAGATAAAGAACAACAAAACATGATAAGCATGATTGTTCCATTGACTAGTTTTAACATGTTTGTGTAGAGACTTTGTCTCATGTGAATTTATTCCATATACTCTCTTTGTTTTTTTAATCAGAACTTATAAATAGCTCCGCTTATTAGCTCCTAAATTAAAAAAAAATGTAACAAGTGGAAGAGACCATTATCTACAATTAAGACTGAAATCACTGTTAATTAAGTCCCTGTAAATTGCCCTTTCGAACAACATATATAACTTCGTTTCAGACCAAATCGATATAATTGGAAGAAATAACCATTTAAATAATATCCTTAATTGTGTAGTTAATGGTATTTGCAATTTTTTCTTTGTCCATGATATGGTAAACAGCTGCAGTTTCGACGATAAGCTCAAGGTATTATTTACCAACAGATCAACAGTTATTGTGTATTTGCCTCTTTGGATACATAATAAATTAAAGTACTGGTAAAATATTAAAATTCATATATCACGTGCGAATATTTGTTTGACATAATTATTCCTGTATTCCAAAATAAATAATCCAATATGTCAGAAGGCTATATAAGCGTCAATCGATGAACGCGAACTTGTAATATCATTAAATTGCAATAGTAGTAAAGGGCCACCATTCATATGAGATTTGTCTATTGTATTAGGTTAGAAACCACCAATTCATTTCTTTTACATTTTCAAATGAATTTCCCCATATTCAAAACTGTCTGGACAATTTATCATAAGTTTTACCAGTATGAAAACAAATATATTTTTCCGAAAAATGCATCATCAAGTCAAAATTTCAGCATACTTTTAAAGCCTTCAAAGAGAGTTCCGAATGTTGGAAAACCCTATCTATAAATATACACGATTACGACCAAAACATTAGGCATTCATTGTTTATCGGAAAACCCCTATGATAAGTACTAGTCAATTGATCTTGGTCCCAAAATAAGCCTGATACAGAAATGTTCAAACAGATGTATCACTTATTTCAATCCTACATTTAGTTTTAAAGGTGCGAGAATTCGAAGTTATATTTAGATTCTAAAAGAGCTATTTATTATTATGTTCTAATATAAGATAAGCTCTGATTGGCCGAATAGTTGGCTTGACACCTTAACATGATATCAAAACACCCCCAGTGTAATTGCTGCACTGTATCATGTTTTTAGTATATTTCCAAATTGCACACACAAAAAAAAACATCCTCTTCCAAATTTTTCCCTCCTCTGCATCACTATTCAAAAAGTCACAGAATTTCTGTTTTCAGTGCTGTGATTAAGCACAATCGCTCATAGATGTTAAACATGGACACAAAACCAAAAATACTTCTTATGTAATGAATCTCATCCCATGTGAGGTGCTTAAGAGGTAAATTTTTGCACTTGAAATGGTCTTTACTTTGGTTGTGGTCATACAAATACCATTTTTAATGCAGAAATTGATGCAAAAAAGTCAAGGAGACAGGGGATAACCGTGTTATTTTTTAGCTTCTGAAGAATATTTGGTTTTCGAGTTAGCCGAAAAGCTTGATATAAATAGGTAAAATGATAGTATTAAAGCTACTGAAAGTCCACCCAGGTACATTTATTTTCTTTCGGTTGATTAAATAATAATATTTAAAGAAAATTACATAATAAAATAAATGCAAATTTATGAAAAGTGCGGCAAATTCAAAATGTTTTCCAAAATCAGATGATAATATTTTGACTTGGCTGTTGTTTTGACACTGTTAACCCTACAATGACAATTTTACCCTGTTTAGAAGCGGAACAGCATGATATTTCTTTTCTATTTCTGAGGTTAATGTTCACACCAAACTGCACATAGAAGCACCATTCCGGCTTACAAAATTATTGTAAACAAATCAGACAAATTTTTATATGAGGCACCTCAGTCAGAGTTGTCGCATTCGTTCGAGACACCGAAGTCATAAAATTTGCAAACATTGGACACATATTCAAAATAGTGACAAATTCCCTTGTAAAATCAGCTTATATTCGATGTTTTCACACTATTTTACACAGTTAACCCTTTCTTAATTTGCACAAAATAATAAAAATTGCCTAAAAGTGTGGCATTTTAGTGTCAAAATACTGAAATATTACATAGCGGTTGTTTTTGGCCAAAATTGTGGCACTAGCTGGCTTAAACTTCAATCTTTAGCCCAATTTCATCATACATACATATTTTGCATCAATTTAAGCTAAAACAACTTTTTATGACATGTTTCAAAATCTTCGCAAGTTAGAAATCACCAAATTATTTCAACTGAATTTCTCAATATTCCAATCTGTCTGGAAAATTTATCCAGTATCAACTGTATGTTCTCTATACATTTCAGTTATGGTGTATTTGTTCTTGAGAGAATTTCTCATGTGGATACACTATCATACTTTTTAATTTTGGCATTCTTAAATTTCTGTAAATTCAAAATGTTATTTTGACCAACTGTTTTTTGTGCGAACATCTCAAGATTTTATTATGCCAAGTTTTCTTACTATTGACTCGATGCGTGCCCCGTGGTTGTTTATATGTTGTGATTTTGTTCTGTTGGTCTTTTTGTCGGGCAACGGATGACAGCAATTATAAGAACACTTTACAAGTTAATTTAATGTTTGTAAACGATCCCGCATTCATGACATGAAAAAAAAATGGATGTGGCGTTGCTCCACATCTAGCAAAACTCTTTGTTGACGGCCTAATGGTGACTTCAAGGTAAAGAACAATAATAAAAGCGTTGTTCCAGTGCTTGTTTTTACAGTGTATTTGTAGAGATTTTGTCTCATGTGCATTTACCCCATATTCCCCCATTGATTATGAAACCATATATTCTCCGAAAGGTGCATATCTCGTCTACATCATATTAAAATTTTAGCATACCTTTATAGCTTTCCAAGAGAGTTCTGATGGTTGGAAAAACCCTATCTATATATAAATATACACGATTGTGACCAAAACAGTAGGCATTCATAGTATACCGGAAATCTCCTATATATAGGAAAAAGAAGGGAAACGGGGAATGTGTCAAAGAGACAACATTTATACATTTTTGTAAGTATCAAAGGATCATTCTTGTCAATTGACCTCGGACTCAGAATAAGCCTAATACATCAATGTTCAAACAAAGTTATATTTAGATTATAAGAGAGCTTTTTTTATATATTCTATGCACTGATTGGTCGGATTGAGGGTTTGACACCTAATCAGGTAGATCTACACTAATACACAACGCGCATTTGATTGATGCATATTAGGAAATACGACTCGGATACGGAATCGATATGATTTTTAAGCCGGAATGTCCTTTTTCTCGGCCTTTACATAGTGATGTCATAATAAATTCATAATAAATTGACGTCATATTCTATTCATTTTGAGGTGAATTAACCCCCCCTTTCCCGTTAATATTTTCTATTTATAAACTATATTTTTTGTACATAAATATTTCTGGTATATAAATGTTTTCATGTAAAAAGGTAGCTTTTGTTTATACCTCTTTAATATTTGAAAATAAGGTAAATCTATCAAATTCTGATATTTATTTTATATGACAGATAAACAATACGCATGTTCGAAGTTTTCCCTATACATTCTTTGTAAATATTGCTGATTTTCAAAGCCTGATAATTGAAAAATATGATCTTTGACTTATTAGTTTGATTTTCTTTTATCAACGTATGAGGTAATAGCAACAAAATATCAAAATATCTCCCAGGAGCCTGTATCGCTCACCTGGCTTTCAGTTGCAACAATCAAGGTAACAATGTAAGTTATACAGTTGATCTTCAGTTTCTCAAACTTTCGTAGGTCGAACACCTCCAATATCTTGAACTGTTTTTAAAGTCTGATCATGTTTTGTTATATTTCTTTGTTGGGCTTTTTTGATAAAAAACGTTCTTGCTAGGGATCACTTTCGACAACAGTTTTGAAGTCGAGACGTCATTTTGTAAATGGCAGTCAACAAACAATTTTCAACATCGGTTTTGAAGTCGCAACATCAATATCTATTTGAAAATCAAATTTCTTTGAAATCAGACAATGTTGAATTTTCCCGCCTTTTTGGCAGCCATTTTAAATATGGCGGTCAATGAACAATTTTCAACACCGGATTTGAACTCGCAATATCAAGATCTATTTGGAAGCCAAATTTCATTGAAATCGGACAATGTTGAATATTCCCGCCTTTTTTTTTTGGCGGCCATTTTGAAAATGGCGGTCAAGGAACAATTTTCAACATCAGTTTTGAAGTCGCCACAGCATGGCAAACATTTCATCAATTTACACTTAACCCTCATCTTCTATAGTTTTGGAAATAATATATGAAAATACGAAAATTAAAAAAAATCGGTGAAAAAAGGGCAGTAACTCCTACAAAGGTTTATGGATTTTCTTCAAAATTTCAGGTGGGTAGATCTTGATATGCTGAACATTTTTGCAATTTACACTTGACCTCTATCTGTTACACTTTTTGAAATAAAAAATAAAAAATGCACAAATTTTGAAAATTGTACGGAAAAAGGACAATAACTCCGAGATGGGTTTTCGGAATTTCTTCAAAATTGCAGGGCAGGTAGATCTTGCTTTGCTGATCAGTTTTACACCATGTCAGATTTTTGATATCTGTAACGGTTTTCAAGTTAT
>MJUU01064126.1:8094-23216 GCA_002080025.1 Modiolus philippinarum
AGACTATTTTAAAATTCGGGTGTATCGAGGAACTGAAATTATAAAAACGCAGTTAATTTGTATATCGGTAAAGAGTACAGATTACAGTTTTATTGCTTTGTTTTTCTTGTAATTTCGTAAAACAATGCCGGTATAGTGTTTTAACCCCCTGTACTGGACTACTCAGTTGGCAATATACATCACATTTACAGTGTGTTATGTAAGCTCTGTTAAATACTAACTCCTCTCCCCACCCCTTTCTCTCCCCTACCCCCGGCCCCACCCAACCCTGCCGGGGGGGGGGGGGGCTGGATCCGCTGTTTGAACGTTTATGTTAGGTTGAGCCGTATATCACTTGTTTACGTTCTGAACCCAGTGTATTTATTTTTTAGCTGTTTCTTTGACTTTAATTCATAAAAACAAGGAGCAAAAACGAAAGTTGTTGTCCGGGCTCGATCCAGGAACCTTTTGCTTCGCAGTCCAAAGGCTTAACCTCTCGGCCACCTCGGCATTCATGAATGACGTTTCTTAATTTCTGTTGTATTGTGGGACTGAAAATGTAAAACGCAGGCGGCAGCTTCTAGAATTCATATATCGGTACAAAATACTGAATCGAGTTTTATTGCTTTGTTTTTCTTGTTTTTTTCTCTTTTGGATTTCGTGAAATCGTGTAAATTGAACCGTGAGTTTTTTCTGCAAAATTTCGTCAAGCGTTGAATAAATTTAAAAAATCCGTTTCATATGCAAATGTGACGTGACGTTAAGGTATCTTTCCGCCGATTCTTCCCCGCCAAGAATCAAAATTTCGTGGTATTGTCACGTTTAGTAAAAAGACATTTCTTGTACAAATGTCAGATTCGTCGTGTGTCTGATCGCACGTGAAAAGGTACAGATCACAAGTCGTGAAACCGCTCAGACCTGCTGAGTCTTTTTAGGAACTAAATTCTAGGACAACCAACATTATTTATTTCTCTTATTTCTCTTTATTTTTATTAGTGACTGTTTTATATTATGTTTGCTTTCACTTAAAAAAAACCTTTTTTTTTCTTTTTTGAAAAGTTTAATGACTAATTATAACCATGTTATATTAGCATGAATATATTTTTTGGAATTTATGGTTTATAAATATAAATGATTTGATGTAGTTGTTGATGAAATTTAAATATTAATGTTGTGTAGAATTTATATATATTATCATATATTATTTGTACCTTGTCCTGTTGGAGAGGGCTTACATAGGCCCTGCCTGTTGCTCAAATCTATTCAATTTTATTGAATAAAATAGTTTAAATTAAATCAATTTTAATATTTTTGGATGGGTCAGTTATTTTTGAATTAGACACGAAAGACGGTGTAGGAAAAATAAACTGCCTCTTTTGTGTAAAAAAAAAATCAAAATTCACCAATCAAGACAATTAATAGTAATGCCCAGACCAGCAGTTTTTAGCGTCCGCTTCGGTTCTGAGTGTACAAATACAAATATTTTATAAATGAAGCGGAATTTAGGTGGTAATATCGGAGCGGATAAAGTTGTGACAATTTTTCAATAAAAAGAAAAAAAAACAAACATAAATCTATTATGGACTTCTCCCGAGGGAACTATCAGTTTCCCATAGTGTTGTCTGGTAGATGTACGTATTATAATAGTATCCTTCGATAACTAATCATTTCCGCATCTGTGGGTTGCAGATTTTTATAGTAAAACATAAATAAAATAAAATAAGAAAGAAAGAAAGAAAGATGCAAAATATAAATAAAGAAAAAAAGAAAACGTAGTCCCTTATGATCATACAAAGACAAATAAATTTTCATGAATACTCATAATTTGAATGCAGTTAGAAAAAAAGACGTTTTATTTTCATTTAAAATTGGTCCGGAACGTCGTTTGACGTTACAGGTAAAAAGCGCACTTTTTCTTTCCCACCATTTGCATTTTTCACAGATTTTTTAGAAATATCTTTTTTCCTGCTTCGGTGACCCCATTTTTTTATTTTCTTAATTTGTACAAGGTGATATGAAGTTTCTTCTACCAAAATATGAACAAATTATTATTGTCAGTTTTTCTGAGAGATCGAATTTTGTATTAGCAATATAGTGGAAAAAATGGCGGGAACTTGGCTTAATGGTAAGCTATAATAATTTCAATTTTTATTATTTTTTTTTTTGTAAGGAGATTCATGCTCTCCGGTTACACATAAATTTCTTCATAAAGAACACAAAATAATGCGTTAGACAATGTTAGTGAGGTATTTGCCGGGTACGTAAAGAAGCATTTTATCGGTCTATATATAGATACGATTTGAAGTATTATGCTCCTATAATACTTCCTTGTTTATATGAACCCATGAACATTTTTTCCCAACAGGTAAAAATGTAATCGGCACTTGCAGTTGTTTCGGAAGCCCATATCGGCCACTCAAAACATTTTTTTTCAAGGATTGTTATGTTGAAAATTCAAGATAAAAGTTTTTTTTTTATAATTCTTTATTTTTATTTCCTTTTTTTCACATTTCATATACATATAAAGAAGCAAAAGAAAAAATACAAAACAAAACAAAAAAGAAGAAATAGAAAAATAATAATTATAATGACATAATAGAGTTAGAGTACTTAATTTAGATATTCAAGGATGTAAAAAAGAAACATTTAGCAGGTAGTACAAGACAAATCATAAAATAGAATGAAATATCAAATACATGTTATTAATTCACAAGTATGTTTTTTATAGATATTTACAAGTATTTTGATTTCTGTTTTATTGACCTCCAGCCATTTTGACATTTTGTGAAGAGAATAAATCAACAAATAGCAATAATGTATAACCGAGCAAACTGTGATATAAGGGGAGACGAATAAAAAATAATAGGAACAAGAATTTATAATTATACATGTGTTAATATATAATATTTAAATTATACAATAATGGCTTGGTACATTCAACAATGTCCTCACCCCTACCTGAATGCACACCAAGCTCTTAATTATATGGACATACACATTATATTTTGTTATCTCCCCTTAAACAAGTATTTGTTTGACACATTCCCATTTTTTTAATCTTTTTCCCCAACTGCAGGTGAGTTGAAGAAAACAAAAGACATTTTTTCAATATTAAAAACATTCTTTAACATATTTAAAGCACCAATTATCATAGGTTGAGAATAGTTCATTTTACATGTATATATGTAGTATTTTAATACAATAAAGATGCAAAACTCTGACTTAGTACATAGAGAAGAACCAATCAAAACATTCTGTGCGGACAAAGGAAGTCGGAAATGACAATTGCTCATAAAAATTGGTTGATTTCAAACCAAAAACTTTTTATAATATTACATTCCCAAAAAATATGAGAGATAGACTCTTTTATTTCGTTACAGAAACTACATAAATGTGTTTCTTTCAATTTACATTTATACAAAAGCGAATTTGTGCCGAGTATTCTATGTAAAATTTTAAACTGAAAAATAATGAGTTTATTACTGACTAGAGATTTGAAAGGTTGTTCATAAATGGTTGACCAATCTTCGATTTCAATATCTAGAATTTCATTCCACTTGTTTTGCTGTTTTAAAGCAGATTCCGAAAAAAATAATATAATTTTGTTGTAAAAGAGTTGGCTACACTTACTACTTTGTTTTACTAGAAGAAAAATGTCGGACACTATATCATCTTTTTTAGGTGTTAAAGGTATGAGATCTTTCCACTGTTTCGGTATTGCGTGTAATAGGCCATTATAAGTTAGAAAATAGACCATATCCAAGTTCATGGTCTGCACTCCCTAATTTATACTTTTAGACTGATCCCGGTGTGGACAAAAACTGGTTCCCGATTCCTTGTTGTAATGAGCACTAAGGAAAATAGAAATATTCCAACATGATTTTTTCAAAAACGGAATTACTTTTGAGAAAATTGAAGTTGCCAACATGAGAAGCAACAGGAGTAAAACATTTTGGAACATTTCATTAGAGATATGGTCAAAGAAAATAAAATATTTCTGTCATTGACAGGCAGCCGATTTCATTGTTCTTAAGTAAAATAAATAATAGTTTAAAAGAAAATATTTTTATATCAGATGATCTTTAAGATTCAATAATCAGCACAAAAAAACTTAAGATTAATTCAACTAGATCTGTTTGAATAAAACACCTACTTTGAAGTCTTGAATAATTTGTGGTTGTCCACATCCAAGAAAGATAACTCTTACAAAGTGATAAATTAGGGAGTGCAAACCAGATCCTACCATGAACCTGGATATCACCTATTGCAACTTAAATTAAAAGTATCATTTAATCTATCTCGGGCCAAAAATTGTTGATTGTCATCGATCAAATCATTAATAAAAAATATGCCTGCATTACACCATTTTTCAAAAAATATTGTCTTATTATCAATCTTTATATTGTCATTAAACCATAAGGATTGGTCCAATACACTCATTTCATTATCAGAAGACTTTGATATCAAAAAAGCCCAGTTTTTGATAATATCTGACCAAAATTTATTGAATGATGAAGAGATTTTCACTAACCCTTCTGGGGACATCATCCATATTTTATCCCCACCATATTTATTATATTGCTTTGATATTAATATTTTCCATGGAGAGTTATTTAATGGATCCAAAAGTTTGTTTATCCATGTCATTTTTAAACTAATACAAAAAGATTCTAAGTGTGGCATCCTTAATCCTCCATTTTCATAGTTATTAATCAAAACGTTTCGTTTTATTTTGTCTGGTTTTTCACTCCACACAAAATTATAGAACATATTTTGAATCTCTGTTAAAAATGTCTTTGGGGGATTTGGTAATACTGTTAAAGATTGTATAAGGATTGGTAATGCAAAGATTTAATCACTGTATTTTCCCCATATAAGTTAAGTTTCTAAAGCTCCATGATTTAAGCAAAGTTATCATTTTTGTTTTTTTCTCTACAAAATTAGTGTAAGTTTTGTCTTCAGAAAAGATATCATATTTTATCCCTAGTAACTTAAATTTTCCAGACTGATTCCATTTTAAGGGTTTTTTTGGTAGCAAGACTTCTTTGGAATGTTTTTTGAACCAATCCATATAGCTTCTGTTTTATCAAAATTAGCCCGCAGTCCAGCACACTCAGAAAGTTTCTCTAAAATGTATATGGATCTCTCTAGGGAATGTTCATTATCGTCTAAGATTAGTGAGGAGTCATCTGCATATTGCGAAAGTAAAAATTCAGAATTATCTATCTTTATCCCACTTATTTCAGGGTCAAATTTCATAGCAGCACTCATTAGTTCTAGGGAGAGTATAAAAAGATAAGGAGATAGAGGACCCCCTTGACGTAACCCCTTCCCACCTTAAAGAAGTCTGAACAGTGACAATTATTTATTGTATAGCTTTGTGCATCAGCATATAAGGTATTGACACATTTTCTAAAGAAATCACCAAAACCAAAGAAAGAAAGGGTTCTATCAATAAAAGACCATTCAAGTGAGTCAAAGGCTTTTTCAAAGTCTAACAGGATTAGAAGACCTGCTATCTCCTCCTCTTCAGATTTTTCTAAAATATCAAAGATTAGTCTTGTACATTCCCCGATGTATCTTCCTTTCAGAAAACCGACTTGTGTTTCACTAATAATTCGATTTAAAATTGGCTTAACTCTATTTGCCATACATGCAGAAGCAATTTTTGTATCCACGTTTAACAAAGTAATAGGCCTCCAATTTTTTAAGTAGAATTTTGATTTCCCCTCTTTAGGTAAACAAGTTATTACACCTTGCCGTTGAGATATAGACATAATACCCTTTTCTAAACTATAATTAAGGGACTTTATTAAAAACACATTTATATCATTCCAAAAGAATTTATAAAATTCAGTGGTATATCCATCTAGACCTGGTGACTTTCCATTTTCATATTTTTTAAAACACTTAAACATTCACTTTTACCTAAGGATCCCTCTAAGCCAGCAGTTTCATTATCTGTAAGAAAATTTACAAATGGATTATTTTTATCAAGAAACAATTGTTCATGTTCCTCGTTTATTTCAAGGTTACAGGAAGTATATAATTTTTCATAGTAGGCTTTTTGCTCCTTCAAAATTTTGTATTGGTCAACCAATTCCTCTCCCTCATCAGTAATTAGTTTAGATATTATTTTTTCTGTATAATTTCTTTTCTCAAGGTTGCAAAAGTAATTGGTACATTTTTCTCCTTCTGCTGCCCATCAAGATAAAAATTTGAACATTCAAGATAATAACCGGAAAATTCAAGATAATAAGTTGAAATTTCAAGATAATATCTTGAAAATTCAAGATAATAAGTTGAAAATTCAAGATAAAAACTTGAAAATTCAAGAGTCAAACGTGAAAATATAAGATAAAAACTTAAAAATTCAAGATAAAAATTTGAAAATTCAAGATAAAAAGTTGAAAATTCAAGTTAAGAATTGCCTTGGGTTTGAGAATGATGTCCCATAATTCGTGCAAGAACCAGAGGCTCACATGAGCCTGTATCGTTCAACTGGTTAAATTGGATCTTTTCATCTGATATGACTTACAATACAGCCAATAAATGCTTGACTAAAACGCGGACACGAAACGCGGAACGGAAATGGAAACCGAACGGGAAACGGAAAATCAACCCAAATTTGCAGCCATCTTGAATATGACCTCTACCCGCCATACACAATTATTTAATAAGTCTATTCTAGGACCACTCTGACTAAGTTGAGTTCCAATTGGCAAATTAGTTTCAGAGGAGATTATCTTTAAATGTTATCACATTGGGTCTATAATTTTAAACCATGGACCCCACTATCTGTCATTTGTATGAGGTACGAACCTGTCGGGCACAATTTTTAAGGAGGACCACCTAACCACTATTGTATATGATCAAGTTTGATTTCAATTGGCAAAGTAGTTTCTGAAGAGAAGATTTTGTAATGCATTTTTCCATATGGGTTCAATGTTATACCATGGTCTCCGCTGGCGGCCATCTTAGGTAAGGAGGGAACCTGCCGGACACATTTTTTGAAAGTGGACTGCCTAACAACTATTGTGATCAAGTTTGGTTATAATTGGACACGGATTTCATTTTTTTTTCTCAAAATTTAGCATCTAAATATTTGTTTAGGAAGAAAGCAAGCACTCCTATCAAGTTAAGTGGTCTGTCCCTTGCTAAAACAATATACTACTCAAAAAAGGTTTAGCGCCACTACCATTATAAATAACTAGAGAAAAGGCCCGTGAACTATCAATACATAATGATTAGAATAACACCGAAGAGAAAAAATGGTGCATTTCTTTTTCTGTTCAGTGTACTTTTCCCTGTCATTGTAAACATTTTGTACTGGCTGGACAATAGGATAGGCTTAGCCCGGAGCATTACATGCGAGGTTCAGCTTATCGCTATGTAGGGTGTGATGATTATTGTATCGCCTGCGTTCACGCAGTGGCGACATATAGGGATCACTATCCGTCGTCTTGCGTCGTCCGTGTCGTCGTCCGTGTCGTCGTCGGCGTCAAAAAAAAATTTCTGTCGCATTTTTCTCAGGAACCACATATCCCAGCCTTCTGCAATTTGGCATCGAGTATCAGTGTGGGGACTTGTACCGTGTAAGAGAGTTTTGAATCTCTTGCATGCCCACTTCCTGTTTGACGGAACTTACAATATTTTTGAGTTGTGAAAATTTCTGTCACATTTTTCTCAGGAACCACATATCCCATCTTCCTGTAATTTGGAATGGAGTGTCAGTATGCGGACCTATACCGTGTAAGAGAGTCATTGAATCTCTCGCATGCCCACTTCCTGTTTGACGGAACTTACAATATTTTTGTGTTGAGAAAATTTCTGTCACATTTTTCTCAGGAACCACATATCCCAACTTTCTGCAATTTCGCATGGAGTATCAGTATGGGGACCTATACCGTGTAAGAGAGTTTTAAATCTCTCACATGCCCACTTCCTGTTTGACGGAACTTACAATATTTTTGCCTTGTGAAAATTTCTGTCACATTTTTCTCAGGAAACACATATCCCAACCTTCGGCAATTTGGCATGGAGTATCGGTATGGAGACCTATACTGTGTAAGAGAGTTTGGAATATCTCGCATGCCCACTTCCTGTTAACGGAACTTGCAATATTTTTGCGTTGTGAAAATTTCTGTCATACTTTGTTCAGGAACCACATACCGCAACCTTCTGCAATTTGGCATGGAGTATCAGTATAGGGACCAATACTGTGTAAGAGAGTTTGAATATCTTGCATGCTTGCTAGTATATATAGTAGTTCTGAGCTCAGAATGCTATGTCAGGGTGAACTTTTGCCGTTACTTTACGTCTGTCCGTCGTAAACTTTTCCTTTAAAGAACTTCTTTTGAGAACCCCTGAATGGATTTGAACCAAACTTGCTTCGCATGAATGATACTTATGAGGTGCCGACCAAGTGTTCAATTTGATGTCGAGTCGTCATCCAATATGGCCGCCAGCCCGTAACTTAGTTTAACATTGGACCCCATGGAAATTGCATACAAAGATCTTTTTCTAGAGAACCGCGGAATGGATTGAAAGAATGATACTGATAATGTGGTGTTTACTTTATTGCCGATCTCATCAAAAATTGCTGCCAGCGGGGAACTCAGTTTAACATTGGACGCTTTGGGAAATCCATACAAAGATCTTCTTCTAGAGAACCATTGAATGGATTTAAACCAAGCATAGTATGAATGATACTTACGAGGTGCTGACCAAGTGTCGTTATTTTGGTGCCGATCCCTCACTGCCAGCAGTGAACTTATCGATCGCTGCCAGCAGTGAACTTAATTTAACATTGAACCGAAGGGAAATGCATAAAAAGATATTCTAGAGGACTACAGAATAGATTTAACCAAACATGGCACGAATGTTAACTTATGAGGTGGTGACCAAGTTTCGTAACTTTGGTACCGATTCCTTATCCCAAATGGCCGCCAGTGGGGAACATTAACGGTTAACCCTTTGTAAAGCATAGATCTTTTCCTTTCCAACTACTGGGACCAATTATGACCAAACTTAGTCACAATGTATCTTAGATGGTACCATTCAGAACAGGTGTCTTACAGGTCTGCACCTCATCGAAGATGTTGACCTGTGGGGAATATAGTTAAAAATTAGGGTACATTCTGGGATCTTCTCCTCTGAAACCATTTGGCCAGTTGGAAATAAACATTGACCCAATAGCTCTCGTTAAAATAGTGTCCTTCAGATCCATCCTTCTGTACAAGATTACCACCAATGGGTAAAATGTTTTACCATTGGACCCTATCTTAACATATTTTGAAAATGTTATTTGATTGATTGATTGATTAGTTAGAGTTTAACGTCCAATGAGCAATATTTCAGCTATATCAGGACGAGAACAAGTTAATCAATTCAAAAAATTGAAAGTATCAGAAGAAAGAAATAAAGGTGGAAGGGACAACCTGGGCAACGACTTTTGACTGCCACTGGAAAATTGGAGAAATGGGTAGGGGCAGGAAATTTAGCCTTCCATACGACACCCAGTGCGTCTGCTCTCTTTAGAGAAATATAGAAGGGGTCTTTATACTGCATGGAGCGTGGCGTTTCTCCACACAGTTTGGCTACAATGGTTCGCGGTCAGGCTTTCCGTATTATGACCTGACTACCCCGCATAGACAGGGCATTCCCCTATCCACCACCTGGGGACGCGCCCGGCAGCTCTGTAGCCGAAGCCCCTGAAAACCGATTCAGGTGCCGGGGAAAATGTTATTTGAAAAGAGCCTATTATGACAACTCCCAAAATAACACTACAATATCACGGTATTTGTTCTCTGTATAAGTCTCAAAAAGAAAAATTTAAGACGTATATTTAAAATTTGACAATAAAGTTATGAAACAAAGCTGATTGAAAAAGAAAATGAAGTCAAATACCATGCCAGTTCAGGTGCACAAAAATCGTAATTCATTGAAAAATACGGAGCCATTTAGTACAATTCTTGCCTAGATATCTTCCCCATTAGTATAGTTATCGAACTACATTCTCTGATTTTCAAAAACAATTACACTAAACACACGAGAAATAATGATTAAAGCTGCTGGTACTTAAATTTCGAAGGGGTGACCGCAATATCATCACTCAAACCAAGATATGATATCAACAATTTAAGCGTTATTAGACTGGTACCCATGCTCGGAGATCTTTGAATCAGAACTATGGTCCATTCTGAGGTGCTTTCTTGGATGAGGAATGAATTAGACAATGCACAACAAGACATTAATTTGAAACAACAACAGCTTAATGTCCATCCTAGGAACCTTTTGTGGTTTATCTGTAATTCTCACACAAAATTTACATATTTCTGAAGTTTAATGTTCATATTTATTGTGTGTCGTTATCTCCTTGCATCGATTGATCCAGTAATAGTATACTCCTTTGGATTGATAATTTATGTCACTCCTCTGTTTATACCGACTTCTGTTTTTGCGTTGGAAATTTCTTATACTTGAAATGCATTAAATGCTTTTTTAATCGGCTTAAATTCTGAAAATATAACTGTAGAACGCCAGGTCATAACAGTGGGCGATAGAACGCCAGGACCTGCTAATTTCAATATGCATCTAGAACAGCCACGTTACAGCTCCACCAGGCTTGAAATGAACTGATAAATAATTGTATGATTGGCAAGGATATGTCCTGCAGTTTTGTACCCATTTAATACAGGCATTGTACAGCTATTCATCATTTTGTACAAAATGAAATAAGTCGTTTTGCATAAAATATAAACAATAAATGAATGTAGATTTTACCGTTATCAAGACAAAATCAATTTATAAATAATTTTACTTCTTCGTGAGTGCAGCATGTATGCTAATTACTTTGTTTGAACAAAATCGTCTGTTTGTTGTTATTTTTGTTCATCACTGCAGTAGAAATCCGGAACAAACTGCAGTAGAAATCGTGTTGTCGCAGGACAACGATACCTACGGTGTCAATGGTGAATGAAGATGAAGCGTGAACGGTGGGGGGCTTCGGAACACTGGTCGATTTTATAGTGTATTTAGTAAAATGAAGTCGAATTGTTAATTTATAATTCACAAAAAGTAGATTTTACAAACAAAACAAAAGCCAAGTTTTTATAAATAATTTGTATAAACCATATCGGAAAAGCCAGGTCTAGACAATATCACTAACAATATGCTTAAATCTGGACAACAGTCACTTTTGCCTTGTTTTGTGAAGCTGTTTAATTTGTGTTAAACAACTGGGATATACCCAGAATCCTGGACTCTGGGTTATATAGTGCCTGTTCATAAAGCCATTGACGCTTCAGACTATAGCTGGATCACAATTACTGCTGCACAGGGAAAGCTCTTCAATAAAATTTTAGATACCCACCTGTATAAATATTTGGACAAAAACAATAATATTAATGATGCACAAATAGGTTTTACACAAAAAGCAAGACCGTCAGACCATGGAAGTATTATTAATACTTCCATGGTCAGACCTACGACCTTATGTTTATTTTAAAAACTTTAATTGATAAATATTGTTGCAAAAAAGATGGTAGATTGTTTGCCTGCTTTGTTGATTTCAAAAAGGCTTTTGTTACAGTTATACACCCGGAATTATTTTTGGTAATTAAAGCCCTTTAATTTTAACAGATCATTGAAGAATTCCTAGTTAACTTTTAAAGGATTAATATAAGAAATATTTTTCCATCATAGTAGAAATGATACATATTTTAATCAAAAAGGTACGAAAGCCCGTTAGTATCAGGCAGAGTTTTATTCTTAAGTCGTGTTCAGGACTTAGTAACTCGTGATTATAACTTAGCTAACTCGTGGCTTGATTGCAATTACGGTTATTAGTCTTACCAAACAGAACTCTCTTTTGTTTTAAGATAAAAAGAGTCTATTTTAACCCCATATACGACTCAATAGTAATGTGAGCAATTTAAGAGATGATCTCAACAAATTTGAGAAAAGGTTAATTCGCAGAAATTATCCGAAAAAAGAAATCAAGGAATCTATTAAGTCCGCTTTAAAAATTACTGGAAACAGGCACTAAAGCCAAATTAAAATCTACTCCTTTAACAATGGTTACGCAATACCATCCTTCTATTAGAAGCTTGTCGTCATTATACATTTATCACTAATGACCCAGAGGTGTCTGACCTATTTATAACACCACCTATAGAAGCTTATAAGAGGAGAAAAAATCTCTCAGACATTACATCTGCTCTGGTCAAGACTAATTAACCATATCAGACTACATTCTAAACAAATATGTTGCTCTTCAATACACTAATTTTAGAAATTACCTATACATATCGTTCTTGATAATATGCATTCAATAAGATATATAAGAAACTAATCACTATGATATAATTCAGGTGAACGACTGATGATCGGAGCTATATCAGATCCGTGAAATGTATAGTGACCTCACATTACCTCTTATATTTAATAAAATACAATTAATGTATTTGATTTGATTTTCTTAAAATTATTACATATCATATGTTATTTTTGATCGTCATGATCGTTAGCCTTATTTAATCACCAAGTTTTAAAATATATCTTTGATGCTGCAACGACACTTAAACATGTGATTTCTATTTTGTCCGTATCTTATTGATTGTGGCGTGTTCTCTGTCATGTTGCGACACAATTCGACGAATACAAATACAATTACATTGAAAGTCATCCGATTATAAACTATTGTCAAATATGATCAACAAATGGTCAGCGTTAGATAAAGATCACGATTTTTCGATTCACTTCTTTGAGACAATTGTAGCAGAAGTTGAGCGAAGGGTTCATATGGCTTGATAATACGAAAGGAAAATGAGCGATAGTTTGACATGGCTTGCGATTGGAAAAATGTGCAAATCTGTTTATTTATCAAGACAGTGTTGATTTGTCACAGAAGTCGAGCACACCTCATTTGGTGCATTTGAAAATGTCAAATTACGAACAATTTTTCTATTATAATTACGAATTACTCCACAAGAAGTTTACAAATGTAAGCGATTTAAACGAATATATAGGCAACGAATTTCATTACATGTTCCTCGGTGGTCGGCGTCAATCTACGAGTTGAAAAAAGCAACATTATTTCTATTTCCGACCAAATATATATTTGATATCAATTTATCCAAAAATAAGAATTATTTTGGAAACTACAACACCCTGTAATAATAGTGCCTAAACAAGCAGGGTAATATTTAGGCAAGATGAGCACAGGCACATTAGAGTAGATATAAAAGGAAAATCGGACATATTTCAAAAGTTGATTTTTTACGTCTAGGCATGTTATTTTACGAGTTTTTTTACGTTATTTCATACATAAATTGAAGGAAAAAAAATTCTAGACCCAAGTGCCTGTGAAGAAAAGCTAATCTATATTAATGCCAAACATAACTTGAAAGACATTTACATTACGATAATTATAACTTATATAATACAGTCAAGTAACCAAGGTACACTGAATTAAAAACCAAAGATATCAGGAAACATCGACAATGAAAGACAGTATCAACGACAGATCACCAACCCAACCAAAGCTCGCCCAATACACAAAACACAAAGAAAGACAAAAAACAAACAACTAATACGATAGGGACTCGGGATAGCCGGACTTGGTAACGGCACTAACAAACGGCAGCGGTAGGGTGTAACCGGTTTTTGGTTACCCAAACCTCCCCTTTTCTCTATCTCGTTTCCCTATCGTGTAAACAACATACTAGTAAAAACCAATACAGGTAGACCTCTAACTACGTGACCACTATTTTGAAGAGTAAAACAAAAAGACAATAAGTAATTAAGAAAGAAGGGTGATGAAGTGCTCGCCGCTAAACTGCCGGCTAGCTCAAGAAACCTATGAATGTCTAAATTGTGGCTTGCCGAAATGTTTCGGATCCGTCAAAAACATAGCCACCAGGGCCAAACATGGTTTAACATTAGAACAATATTAAACTATCTCCTGTGAAAGTACTGAAGCGAATGGAACCAAACTTTACAGGAATTATGCATGGAAGGACCTTTACGAAGATTCCCCTATTTTTTCCGATCCACCAAATACATGTGTATGTTACTACAAAACCATGAACAAAATTGAGAGGCATCTTTTTTTTCAAATACTGATTATTTAGAAAAGTTTCCAGCATCAAATAATCATGTATAAATTTTAGCATGAATATGCTAATTTTCTACTTGATAATCGTATGCAAAAACATTACCACTAGAACAAATAACAGTGGAATAATTGAGACATTAGTTACTGGGAAAATAGTAACTTTTTAAACAGAACTCTTCTCATATTAACTTTTACTGATTTACCAATATTTCAATTTCAGGCTTTTCACACAAGACATTAGTGATGTTACTTGGTACAGACCTTATGATGAAGCTAGAACAACCATCGCCAACATCTATTTCAGATACATAAAACAAATGTGGAAGAATAGTCAAAAGGTATTAGATATATGTTGAACATGCCTAAGATTGGTTAAATTGAGATAATGAAATATTCTCCCTTGTATTACGGGTTCTGGGTTTGAACAAATATTTCAATCTGATGTAACATATACTTTAATAATATTGTATAATAAATGATGGGATATGGAGTAAATGAACATCATACATGAGACAATATCCAAATGAATATGTGATGAAAACCAACAACTGAACGACGCATTTATTGTCGTTCTTCATCTTGAAGTCACCACGAGGCCTTGTATTCATTTTAAGCTCCCCTAACTTAAAAGACAACGTGAGATATTGCCATAACTTTTTGTCCGCCGTCAGTCTGTCTGTTAACAATTTAAACAATCTTGTCCTCGGAAACCACTTGGTCATATGTTACGGAACTTCGTCTATATCATCACCAGGGTATGTATTTTATGTGGGATTAGTCTGAGGACCAGACAACATGCGAATGTACGCACCACCAGAGAGTAAAATTAGTCTGATTGTGTGGTAAAACACGAGCAAACTATGTTTTCATACTTAGGTTCTGAGAAAAGAAGTCTTTATGTATTTAAACGCAAAGTTTTAGTGTATTTGACATGGTTATGCATGAACGTATTCACAGCGTTCAAATGTCATAAGACTCAAAAGTACATATTCAAATACTACTAGACTAAGTTTATAATTCTAAC
>MJUU01064127.1:0-57973 GCA_002080025.1 Modiolus philippinarum
AGAGGTAGGTATATTGCTGCTAAGAAAGGGAAAGTTCACAATGGAAATTAAAATCATCACGCTTGTCATATAGCTTAGATTTCAAACGTCCATCTTTGTCAATATACAATAAAAGATCTAGGTGCGAAGCTGGAGTAGGTGTTTCAGTTGTTTCTTTAATTTCAAGCTCATTTGGATAGATCTGATGTAAATACTCCTTAAATTTAGGATTATTAAGAGAAAGTACATCGTCTATGTAGCGGAAGGTGAAATTAAAGGACTGGGCTAAATGTTTTTGGTTTCTTTGAATAAGCCTTTGTTAAAACTTGGCCTCGTACGGGTAAAGGAAAAGGTCAGCTAAAAGCGGCGCAAAGTTTGTTCCCATAGGAATCCCTATTGTCTGTTGGGAAACACGACCTCCAAATTCGACAAAAATATTGTCGATCAAAAATTCTAACATTTTGATTACGTCAGTCTCAGTGTACTCCTTATTTTAATCGGTGTGGTTCTTAACAAAATACGTCTTGTCTTTCCCTATAACTAAATAGGTGTATCTGCGTTCTCCATTTTTTGTGCAGAAACATTGATGTATTAAATCTGCAATTACTGTTTTCAGTTTAGTGGCAGGGTTGTATAAAGTGTAGAAAAGTCAAAAGTTTGAATGCTATGGCAATGGGTAAGACTGGTTGAGGATAGCTGTTCAAGGAGATCTTTTGACTTTTTAAGAATCCACATTTGATTCACACCGCTTGTGGAGTAAGCTTTATTACAGTAATTTTTCAGGCCATCTCTGACTGCGGTCAACAAAGTAGTGAGGAGCTGTGAAAGAGGTTTAATGGTGCATCTGGAAGACCCAGCAATCAATCTCTGTTTGTATGGATTCTTATGAAGTTTAGGTACCCAGTAGATGTAAGGGAGTTGATTGTTTTCATCATTAGCTTTTTATGCCAAATGATGCTAACACTGAAGTGTGATTTTTTACAATCTCATCCCTCGATATTGTAGTAGGGGTATAAGTAGGGTTTCCAGATGAACTGTCGATGCCTATCTCCTTCACAAGGCAGTCGAGATAGTGTCTCTTACACACAAACAGTATGTTGTTAGAAACTTTGTCTGCAGGGTCAATGACGTAATTTTCATGAAGGTTGGACAGAGTTCTTTCTACAAGGGGATCTTCAAATATACTGGGATTTCTGGATTTCATAGCTGTTTTAGGCATCGGATTCGATTTACAATTAATGACTTTATGGACCTGATCCAGTCGGACAATGTCTCAACGTCCTATTTCTCTTTCTTTGCCCATTTCCTAGCATAGTCTTCAACTGCATCCATCAAAATCTTGAAGTTGTACTTCCAGTTGATGTGCTGGGGCTCACGAAATTTTGGACCTTATGAGAAGATATTCCGTAGTTTGAGGTTGTGTACGATATCTAGGTCACCAGTTATAACGTGTCCAGCCGGACTATAATTGAACGGGGAAGAGGAGCAAGCACAATCAGGTAGTTTGGCTTTAAAGTAATCAATTTGGAAGTCACACAATACCCGTTTGTAATTGAAAATGGAAGTTGCAATTGATTTAGTGTAGGAATATGAGATAAGTGGAACTGATTGATCATTTAAAAAAGGAGGAATGTTTGATGTCACTGTTTTGTTATGTAGAATGTTAGCAAGATTTATAGCGTCCAAGCAATTGACTTTATGCATGTCACATGAAAAAGTCGTCGCTAGGGATCGTTTACAAGACGTGTTGAGTGTGGCACTTTCAAAACGTATATCCATCTTGCAGTCAGTTTTTTATGTGAACTGCAAACAAGTCGTAAATAATTGGGTCCAGGATCTACACCACAGCACCTTTCGGGGACATTACAAAAGTAGACCATATACGGCCTATATCAAAAGGTCTAATAAGTATTTTAACAATTAAAGTTGCTTTGTAAATAAGTTGATACAGTTTGGTATTTGTGTTGCTGGTGGCGACTTCTAAATATTGATTTTTTTTAATTTTCAGGTGCGGAAAATGTGACAAAACTGTTGATGATTTACGCGACCCTGGAAAATCTCAATGAACACTTTATACCGAATGTGTTTTAATTCTAAAGCTTGTGATTCAATGCAAATCTCAAGGATGTATTTTGTTAATGTTATAAAATAAAAACGAAGTCGTAGTATTTCTTTAAAACAAAATGTTAAAATTTCAAGGAAAATGAAGGAAAATTTTGGTCTACAGGATTAGAATGATACGAATTTTACATGATAAAAGTAAGCCATAGCTTAATGGCAAGCACATGATGAAAGATGTTGTTCTTTTTTTATGTTTCCATTGTAGAACAGAAAAAAGTATGCAGAAAAGATAATTTAATAAATCATTAGTGGACAAAATGGTTACAAAAATACCCAAGTTGCATGATTTGCTATCCTTGAGGATTTCAACCAAAAAAGACACGATCTAGGCTCTCGGCTTTGTACTGGATACAAAATTACGTAAATGCCCACATAAGAAATACTATATCGCTGGATCTACCAAAAGGTTTACAATTGTAAAAAATGGATAACAGGAAACACCTACAATGGCCGAAAATTATAATTACATGCCACAATCTGCAATGGAACTACACATGAAGAACACGAATAAGAAAAAAGACAATCGTAGACAATGATAAGAACTCGGGACAGCCGGACTTGGTACCGGTACTAGCAAAAGCCAGCGGTAGGGTTAAACCGGTTTATGGGTACCCAAACATCCTCTTTATCTGTCCCGTTTCCCTATAGTATAATACATACGAATAAAACCCAATACAGGTAGACCAAAAACTTGAAAGGAAAAAAAAATAATACATAATTTAGAAAGATGGGTCAAGGGGTGCTCGCCGCTAAACTACCGGCTAGCTCAGGAGCCTAGTCTGCTGGTAGAACACTGTCGCACTACGAAAGAAAAATCAAATTCAAAACTTCCCGAAGGGTTTGGTCAAGAATCATCATAGATTTCAGAAGACATCGGCAGTATCAGTGAGAGGCCAGTATGTGTGCAAAATTTTCAGGTCTCAAAGCTAATTTAAATCAGAGAATTCCGAACTTTTCGTCAATTTATTTCCTGCATATGCGCATTTCGACAACTTATGTCTTATCAGTGCAGATCAAAACCAAAATCATTTAGAAGTCCATCAACCAAAAAACATGTTAAATCTGATAGAGAACAAATAACCAAAAGGATCAATTACAAAAACCAAAATTCAGCTAAGGACAGAGCTATGCATGAGGGAGATACTCATACAAAATTTTGCCGTAAAATTCAGATATTGCAAGTTTCAATACAAGCGGTTTTCGGGTCAGCACCGAAGTACTGACTACTGGGTTGGTGAACGGATGCATGCAGAATATCTTGTCGATATCCCCTATTACGTAAAGAATGTAAGTTACGTCCCAGCTTTTTTGGACTTTTAATCAATTTCTGGCATTTTTAACAACATTTCCGTAAAAACGAGGATTATAAATACCCTTAGTAATAAGTTGTTTAGGAGTAACGCCATATTTAGACATCAAATGTTCATATTTGTTATAAAACTTCATAAATGTATTCAACAACTTATGGAATCTGTAACCTTGTTGTAAAAGTTTGGCTGTAATAGTAAGGATACGCTCATTAAAATCGTCAACAGTAGAACAGCGAATTGTACCAGTTGAGAAATATCCACCCCATAGGATGGAGCCAGAGGGATGTCGCCGTCAAGAAAAGGGAAATTAGTGATAGTGAAATCGAAATCATCTCGTTTATCATTTATTTTAGTTTTTATTTTACCGGAGTCAATAATGATAGTAAGATTCAGAAAAGGGCAGTATTTAGAAATCATTGTTAGCTTTATTTAATTTTAATTGTTGTGGGTAAATAATATCTACATAATCTAAAAACTGGGGATTATCAATAGTGAGGATATCGTCAATAAACGTGTTGTTACCATTGAAAATAGAAATAAGTTTATCACTGTTTGGTAGTGTTCCGTTTTGAAGTTTTTTCAAGTCTCGTTCGTAACAGAAAAGAAAAAGATCTGCAATTAGAGGTGCACAATTTGTACTCATGTGAATACCTATGACCTGTTGATAAATAATTTTCCCTAAACGAACAAAAATATTGTCCTGCAAAAGATTGAGTGCATTAATCATATCAGGACATGTCCAGGAACAATGATTATTGTAGGTAATATTAGAGAAGAATCCTTGCTTTTTTGTTAAGGCAAATGAACTGCAGACCAAAGACCATTTAATAAGTTGTCCTAATTTGGATTTAATCAAATCATGTGGAAGGGTAGTATAAAGTGTAGAAAAATCATAACTGTCGATAGATGTTACTGGTCTTTGTATTGATTGCAGTTTATCTGAAACTTCAATAGAATTTTTTACACTCCAAAATTAATTTACACCAGAGTTTTGATAATTTTTCTCACAGTAATAAATAACTAACTCCTTTATACAAGTAAGTGAACTAGTTAAATCGATGGATAAATTAGTAGTAGAACGCTTACTAGATGAAGAAATAAAACGATTTTTGAAATGATTTTTGTTAAGCTTTGGAACCTAGTACATAGTAGGTAAGGTGCTATCTTTAGATGGAACTTTAAGCATTTCTGTATCCTTATAATGTTTTTAATTTACGTGTTTTCGTCCCAATTGTTACGTTTGAAAGTGACCTGACTTGTCCAGTTCGTTTTGTTGAACATCGACATAGTATTTCGTTCAGACAAAAGAAACGTTGTTAGAAGCCTTGTCAACACGTATAATAACATATTTTTTACCAAGATACTTCAATTTTGAATTAATTCTATTTACAGACAGCTTATGAGTTGACTCAACCTTGTTATTTTTATAAATAAATATTCTGTTGGTGACCTTGGTAATAATTCTTTCGTTAAACAAATTAAGTGCATGTTTGTCTGCACTTTTTCTATTGCACCATTTTTTTACAATAATTGGTTACAGCGTCATTAATTATATCAAAACCTGCTTGCCAGGTTACTTTTGAAGGTGGGCAATATTGAGACCCTTTTCTAAAGAATTGTCTAACTTCTTTATCTACAATGATGTTTAGATTCCATAATATATGTCCACATGGGTCAAAACCTATATCTTAGCTGTTAGACTCATTCTTGACAGCTGTGAAAGTGGTCTTTCAAAATTATTGTGATAGTGCTTTTTCAAGTACATTGGCAAACGAATACCGAAGCAAGAAAAGGAAAGGGGAAATTCTAAAATCATAAAACCAACATCACAGCAATTTACAGCAACACGAATTGAGACAGTATGACAAAGACAAAACAAATAAACAAAAATGAACAAGAACGCCACAAAACTAAAGCACTAGCAGTGTGAACCCCTATAAAACTGAGGTATTATCAGGTGCTCCGGAAGGGTAAGCATGATCTGCTCCACGCTTGGCACCCGTCAAACTGCCAGTGAAAAGTCCGGTTTTGTCACAGTCGGTGTTAGTCAGTCCGGTAACAAACAGTGGATCTATCCAAAAATATCTGTTCTCAATTGTGAAACAGAAACATTGTAATGGTCTGTCAAATCGTGGTGACGACCGTAAAAATTCTGTAGTGACAATTGCAACAGAAACTGAACATACCCATGATGTATAAGTTTTTGAGACAGTATTTTCGCTCTGTTGACAAAATCGCTGTACAAACTACATTGTGTATAGGCACGGCAATAGCGAATGAGTTGTGAAATGTACACGCCATATGCCGGAGAAGTGGGAATATTACTGCTCAAAAACGGGAAATTCACTATTGGAAAGTCGAAATCATCACGCTTGTCGTAAAGTTTTGTTTTCAGACGTCCAGAGTTATCAATGTAGAGGTATAGTTCCAGGTAAGATGCTGATGATGGTGTATTAGTGGTCTCTTTAATTTCGAGTTCATTTGGGTATATAAGATGAAGGTTATCCTTAAATTGAGGATTCTTCAATGAAAGAACATCATCTATATAACGGAAACTGAAATTAAAGGATTTGGCTAGCTTATTGCCTTTTTTCTGAACTAGACCTTGTATGAACCTGGCTTTATACGAATAAAGAAACAAATCTGCTAAAATTGGCGCACAATTAGTCTCCATAGGTATCCCTATTGTCTGCTGGAAATTCCACAAATATGTTATCAATCAAGAATTCCAGAGATCAAGAAGAGACTTTAATGAAATGTGGATATTGAAAAACAAATCTGTACATAATAATTTCAAAGGGATTTCTATGAAATAACTTTTTATGATCGCATGAGGCGGATTTTTTTTTTTAAGTCTTATTCAATAAGGCGGTCACAGAGATACCTACAACATTACTCATTGAAGTTCAAAATACAATCAAAGTAAGCCAATGAGAGCTTAATAATAAACTGTCTCTCAATTAGAAAGAAAAGATCACGTCATGTCTATAACTAGCGGAAATGAAAAGGAAGAGTTCTAACATTTTTGTATTTTTGCGATTAAGTGTATCATGAGCAGCAAAATAAAACAGGAAACAAAAGAACAGCACACTACGGAAACATTTCCACCTTATTGATGAAGGTGGAATAGTCAATAGAAAATTTAGCCAGTCTCACGATTCATGGCTGGAAGTGAAAGTTGGAAATATCATATATTTTAAAATCATGCATAACAAAAAGAATGAAATTTATTTTTGATGTGTGTGAGAGATATAAAGATTAAATTTTTATTTTACAAAGATAATTATATAATATTCAAATGAACTTGAGCCCTCAATTATTTAATACCATTTAAATTTATGAAACCATTTCCGATGAATTTAAAAAAATATAAAAACACAAAATTACCGACTTGGCAATTAATTCGAGTGAGGCAGATTGGATTGTTCTAAAATATATGCCGATAATGTAAGCCATATGTATTTAAACAGATGGATTGAATTCTAACATTTAAACCCCATAAAGATTCAGCAAAGAACAAATATATCGTACGTTTATAAATACTACACAAGTTTACACCTTACAAAATCTGCTTGCCTTATAAATCCATCTTTTTAACGAAGAAAAATCAGGCCGAGTGCATTTATTTTTCATCAAAACATCATTATAATATATCAAGAGTTACAAGAATCACAAATAATTTGACAATCATTGTTACAGTGTTTCGAAGAATGTCCGTATTGGTGTCCGTTTTCATGTGCCTTACAATCCAAACCTGCAAAAAACAAAATAATATTTAAGTTAAAATACCAACATTTGAGTTAGTCCTAGATTTATCTCCCGTTCGACTGCCCTTTTTAGACTTCCTGTGACAGTCCCACGTAAGTCTAGAAACAAATGCAGAGTAATCACTTCATGAATTATTGCTGACGAGAATAGGTTTATTTCACAAAAAAGCTTTAAAAAATACAAATCGTATTTAAGACTTTAAATGAACTTTCACAAAAATCTTCATGAACGAAAAGGTAACAAATTTTGTAAAGAAAAGGTAACAAATTTTGTAATAGAAAAATCTGTAAAAAGAAAAGTATATTTTACAAGAAACAATATTTTTGAAAAGATGGATACTTTGCTATATTTTATATTTGTATTCCGTATATTTGTATTTTTTTTTTGGTTCCCCAACTTATTTTTTTATTTATATTGTTATGCTTTGTTTTTGTTTGTATGCTTCGTTTGTTTTGATATGTTTTCTTTAATTCAATGATGCAATGAAATCTAAATATTTTAATAATTAACTTGTCATTCAAACAACAGTTACGTGAATTTAATCTACATACTCATTTACAAAAAAAGAAAATAATACAGCGCTCATAAGCCAACTGTATATTCTTATATTTGTATGATAGCGAGAAGGCTATTGTAACAATTTTTGTCCCCTAAGTTCCAGTAAAACCAGAAACGTTGATAAAAAATAAGAAAACTAAAATTTCACGGAAATGATTGTATTTTATCTAAATGTTTTGATTCAGTGGTAACTGCATTTTTAGAAATTTGTAGTATGATAAAATAATATTGTAAAATGTAATCGTACCTGGAATTATTTACTGCATGGACATTCACTATTACAAGCGACAGCAATCCCACTAAAATGTAGCAAAATACAAATGTACACGACTAAACACTTAAGAATCACTCAATAATTCATTTGTTTTTTCGCGGTTTACCTGCTAGTGTACTTTGAAAATCGGTATTGTCGAATTGTTTTCCTCTTTTCTCTTTTCTTTTGTTATCTCTATACTCCATGATTTATTTTACAAATAAATATTAAACATTCATTTTGACTTCTGCTTTGCCATTCGAATGCTTTCACATTATTCTATATGTTAGCCACCATGACATATTTGAAAGAATTGTCATGTTGGTTTCCGGGCATTCTTTCTTTTAATTTTTACTTCTATACGGATTTGACAACAGACAATCTTAATGAAATATTACGTTCGATATTAATATTTCACGAAAGGATATGAAGTAAATGAACATGAGACCATAACACATATTTTAACTCCAACTGCAATAATTTTAATGAGCTGTATGGCCATTTCGGAAATTAATTCCTCATCAGCAGCACTAGAAGCAGATGTCTAAAAGAAGAACATTTTGGCCTTAAAATGAACTTAATTATGAATCACAATAATCGCCAATCGAATGAGTCATGTAAAAGTGTCAATGTACCTTATATATAATTAACAAAATACCAAGGTTCCTGCATATGGACTTTTCAGAAATTTATGTCTTTTAGTGCATATAAAATCAAAATATTTGGAAAATCATAAACCAAAATTCTTATAAATCTGATAGAGCACATGTAACAGAAAAGAACGGAAAACAAAATAAGCTAAAAGAAAACTTGCATATTTTTTTGGGAGTATGAATGTCAGAAAAAAGGGTTCATAGATTCAAATGATCTGTTCAGATCACAAGGACCTATATAAACAGATAAAACTATGCAAAAACAAATCATAAATCTATGTATAATATTTTTTAGAATAAATGACACCAAAATTTTGATGGAAAAACGATTTTGACTTTTTCCTAGATTGACTCGCTTACAATGTGACAGTTGCTGTTAACAGCACAGGACATGCTAACCATTCCGGAGCGCCTGATGTCGCTCTCGGTTTCATGGGAGTTCACACTGTAAGTGCCTTGGTTTTGAATGTCGTGTTTTTTATTTCATTGTCTTGTAGCTGTATAACGTCATTGTTTTCTGTGTTTTCGCTTTGGCCCTGTCTTTGGACTTTTGTAAATACCACTCCTTTGTTCTTTCGGTATTCAATGCAAAATTTAATATTTTTTTTCAAAGACTTCGAATCTATACTGAGCAAAAACAAAGTTTAGCAACAACTAGTGGGAGAGTAAAAAGAGTCTATTTTTCAGGCTTATGGATTTAGTTTTACATTTCTGAGCTGGATTTTAGTTTGACTAATCATTAGCACTACGTCTGTCCAAAAATTCTGAACATTGCGTTGTCGACACAAAAAGGAAAAAGGGAATATGCAAAAAGCCCGATTATTGGTTTTTATAAAAACGAAAGGGAATAACGTGTTTTTGATTACCAGAATTGATTATGTAGGTGATCATAAAGTGATTTTTGCACCCATGGGAAAAAAGTCCATGCTATTTTTTGGACTATAATTTGAATTGGATATCTTGTGCATCCTACCTGACAAAATGTAAGTTTTTAAGATTTAGCAACATTTCTATTATTTGAAAGAAATATTATATTGATGTCCAACAAAATGAATTGGTAAAGTCTGACACTTTCGAACATACTCATTTTGACGAAAAAAAACATTAACAAAACAGCACTACAGCGATACAGATATGCTCCAAGTTCCACCTAAAGATAACACCTTGCCTACTATGTACTGGGTTCCTTAGCTTTACAAAAATGCCTACAAACATCGTTTTATTTCGGCATCGAGTAACTGTTCTACCACTAATTTATCCATCCATTTAACCAGTGAATTCACCTGTATTAAAGAGTTGGTTATCAAATTATCTATTGACAGTTACGATTTTTCTACACTTTACACTTAACCTTCCATATATAAATGGATTAAATCTAAATTGGGACAACTTATTAAATGGTCTTTCAAATTTTCCGGTCTACAGTTCATTTGTTGTAATAAAACGCAAGGATTCTTCTCTAACATCACTCACAAAAATCATTGTTCCTGGACTTGCGATGACATTATTAAGGCACTGAATCATTTGCTAGACAACATTTTCGTTCGTTTTGGCAACATCGTCTATCAACAGGTCATTGGAATTCCCATGGGTACAAAATGTTCACCCTCATTGCAGATCTTTTCCTTATCTGTTACGAACGGGACTTCACGAAAATACTACAGGATGGAACCATACAAAACAGTGATCAACTTATTTCTATTTTCAGCGATAACAGCAGGTATATTGACGATATCCTTACTATTGACAATCCCCAGTTTTTAGACTATGTCGACGTCATTTACCCATAAGAACTGAAATTTAATAAAGCAAACAATGATTCAAAATACTGCCCATTTCTCGATCTAACTGTCATCGTTGACTCTGGAAAAACAAAAAAAAATTGTGATAAAAGGGATGATTTTAATTTCACTATTACTAATTTCCGTTATGGCGACGTTCCTGTAGCTCCATCATATGGGGTATCTATAACTCTGATACGATTTGCACGCGTCTGTTCTACTCTTGACGACTTGAATGAACGTAACCTTACTATTACATCAAAATTTTGCGTTATTATGTTCTCTATCAGTTTTTACACATGTTTGAGTTTATTGTCTTCCAAATGTTTCGATTTTATCTGCACTGTAGAGACATAAGTTGTCGAAATGCGCACATGCAGAAATTAAATTGACAGTAACTTCAGTATTTAGTTATTTGTTACCACTGGGTCGATACCACTGCTGGTGGACTGTTAGTTCCCGAGGGTATTCACCAGCCCAGTAGTCAGTACTTCGGTGCTGACCCGAAAGCCGATTCTATTTGAAAAATAACAATATCTAAATTTTAGCAAATTTTGTTGAAACTAAGGAGTATCTCCCTCATGCAAAGCTCTGTCCTTAGCTAGTTTTGGCTTTACATTTAGATCATATTAGTTATTTTTTTCTCTATCAGTTTTTACACATGTTTGAGTTTATTGTCTTCCAAATGTTTAGATTTTATCTGCACTGAAGAGACATAAGTTGTCGAAATGCGCATATGCAGAAATTAAATTGACAGTAACTTCGGTATTTAGTTATTTATTACAACAAGGTTACAGATTTGATAGATTGATAAACACATTTAACACATTTATGGAAGATAGAACATTTGATATCTAAATATAATGCGAATCGCAGACAGCTCGTTCGTTTTTACAGAAATGTTGATAAAAATGTCAAAAACTGATAAAATGTCCAGAAGAACTGGGACGTAAATTACATTCCTTACGTTATAATGGATATTGACCGGATATTGTTTATGATTCAGTCAAATTGGCTTTGGGATACAATGACTTGAAGATTTAACCTTTATACTGGCCTCTCATTGATATTGCCGATGTATACTGAAATCCATAATGTTTCTTTACCAAACCCTTCGGGAAGTTTTGAATTTGATTATTATTCCTTAGTGCGACAGTGTTTTACCAGCAGACTAGGCTCCTTGAGCTAGCCGGTAGTTTAGCGGCGAGCACTTCATAACCCATCTTTCTAAATTACGTTTTGTCTTTATCTTTCCCTTTTCAAGATTCAGGTCGTGGAGTTAGTAGTCTACCTGTATTGGGTTTTATTTGTATGTGTATTCTACTATAGGGAAACGGAATAGAGAAAGGGGAATTTGGGGTACCCATAAACCGGTTTATCCCTACCGCTAGCTGTTGCTACTACCGGTACCAAGTCCGGCTATCCCGAGTTCCTATTATTGTCTATGTTGGTCTTTTGTCATTTTATTGTGTTTCTTGTGCAGTTCCCTGGTGGATCGAGGAGTGTGATTGTAATAATCGGCCATTGTAAGTGTTTCCTGTTATCTTTTCTTCATCAATTAGATTAATTAAAAGCAAATATTGGTAATTTTTAGCTGAGATCAGAAATTAAAAGCATTTAAGCATTTTTGTTCAAATTCAAAACTTTTGAAAATATGTTTCTTAACTTTTTTGTTCAGTTTACATGTATATAAAGCTATTTCCACAGAAATGCCACAATCTTTGCATCTAAGTTCATACTGGTTAAGAAAACAAAGACCACAAATAACTTAGTATCAATCCCTTTCAATAGAAATTGGGTTGATGTTAACAATTCTTTGAAGTGCTCACAATATATTAAAATCCATCATCATAGGCTGAAGAAAACATTAAAATAAAATTCAGACCTTCATCAGAAGAAAATAATAAATTTTTTACCTGACATTATTTTCCTCAATAATAACTACTTTGTTGGTTCGGGGCAGAATTGATCTTGAACCATGTAAACAACTTACCTGCAGTTGGCGTTACAAGCATTCGCGAACGTCTGACCATTTACACCACAAACAGGATCGTATAATAGTGTACATACGCAAGTAGACGACACGATGGATACAATCGTCGCTGAAGTACAAAAAATGTGATATATATACATATTGGAAATATATACATACAGAAAGTCTCTATTTCTATTGAAATACTAAAAAACTGTAAATAATTATTTTCAACGTTTCGGCCAACGGCCTTCCTCAAGGAATTTATTTGGATTGTGCAGATGTTATGGAAACTAATTTCATGAAAAGAACCAAGATTGTTACGTTAACGTCTATGACTTAGAAATCCGCCGTCATATTTTAAGTACAAAGAAGTAAAATTACTCTAGCGTATTTGATATTTAGTCCGTATGGTTCTTAGATGTTTAATTTTTGAATCCGAATTGATACTTTAACTTCACGTAAAGTTGTGGTACCATTGACTTTCTCAATGTTTGTGAAACGTAGATTTTCTATACCATGGTTCTTCTGGAAGACAAAGATGTTAACGAAACAATCTTGTTTCTTTTTATAACGTTAGTTTCCATTACAACACATTATGCCACTTTGGTTTTGATTGTATCTGTACAATCCAAACAAATTCCTTGAGAAAATCCGGTTGGCCGAAATGTAAGGAATATAAGTTTACAGTATATAAATATGTAAGTAAGTAAATGCTTTATTTAAAGAGGGTGACTCAATTAGAGCATGTCTAATTTTCTTTGAGGTACCAAAAGATCAATACTGCAAATATAAAATACAAAAGTCTACATAATATCATATTACAATATTAATTTAATAAACTTCATTTGATTACTGTTCAAGTTTCTCCAGTGAATATAAATATTTAAAGCATAAAGACATATAATTATATGTCTCAGTATATATCCATATTAACAAAATAAAAAAGCAACAACACCCAATTTCTTATCTAAACAAATACACTCAATGTGCTATATTTATAAATTTTCATCTTGAACAATGTATAGAGCGCAAGTATAAATACTTTTTATATATCAACTCTATCCGAGTTTTCAACAAAACAACAACAACAACAACAAAAAATAAAACAAAAGCCTATTTACATACAATAAAAGTCAAATAAATCCGTCAACTTAATCTAACATTTATGATAAAAGGAATGATTTTGATTTAACTATTACTTATTTTATTTTCTTGACGGCGACGTCTCATTAACAACATCCTACGGGGTTAATATATCTCAAGAGGTAAGATTCGCACGCGTCGACGACTTTAATGGACGTGATTTGACCATCACATACAAACTTTTACAACACGGTTACAGATTGCATAAATCATTAAATACTTTTCAGAAGTTTTATAGAAGATATGATCATTTAATATCTAAATAATGCTTATTACCAAGTGCATTTCTCATCTTCGTTTTTAAGGAAATGCTATTGAAATATGCTACAAACAGATAAAAAAAACCAGAAAAACTTGGTTGCAAATTACATTCTTTACATAATAATGGATATCGATGAGACATTTTAGATGAATGCTTTCGAATCAAATGACCTGAAAAGTCTACACGTATACTGGTCTTTCATTGATACTGCCGATTTCTCCTGAAATACATGATGAGTCTTTGCTATTTTGAGCATGATTATTGAGTTCGATTTTTCTTCTGTAGCGTAACAGTGTTTTACCAGCAGAATAGGCTCCTGGTGTAAACAATGAAAGGATATGGAGTAAATACACACGAGACAAAGCCTCTACAAATACATGGTAGAGTCAAGCAATACACAAACGCTTTTATTGTTGTCCTTCATTTTGAAGTCAACATGGGGAAGTAGCACACAGTTTAGCAACCAGCACTCTAAGCCCAATCTTTCTAAACATTTTGTCCATTTTTTATGATAATGGCCTAAAGAGTTAGTAGTCTACCTTTATTGGGCTTTATTCGTTTGTTTTCTGCACTACAGGTGTACGGAATACAAAGAGGGGAGGTTTGGGTACTAGTACCCATAAAACATTTACTCCCTATCGCTAGCTTTTGCTATTACTATTAAAACGTCCAACTATCCTGAGTTCATTTCAGTAGTTACGTTTGTCTTTTGTCTCCTTTGTGTTTTTCAAGTGCATCATTTTCCCTTGTAAATTGTTGCTTGTGATTGTAATTTTTGACTATTTAAAGTGTTAACTATTATCCCTTTTTTATTATTAAATAGTTATGATTCGGGAAGAAAATTCATCAGACGAAGTTGGATATTTTAAATATATGTAAGATCGGTACATCGTTCATTTGATGAAATATTTCATACATTGACATAAATATTTTTTAATGTATAACATTAACAGGTGTATTATCTATTGAGAAGGGAACGGCTGGCAGGCAAATTCGTTCTTAATATCTCTGCTTCTTACCCTGTTGGGTTACTACCATGGACCTTTATAAAGATATATACTTGTTTTCTTTTTACCCAAGAGGATTCATGACGCTTACTTGTATCAAGTTCTGAGGATTTCCGTACTGAAAATCATGACATCACACTCACTTTTTGGATTGACAACCACAGATTTCATTCTCACTTCACATTTAGTTTGGCTTTCTCATTATACAAAACTAAAAAGTCCCACATTCCCGAAGCTTAGCTCATTCACAAAAAAGGAGTACTATCTCATATAAACTGCAATTCAATTTTAAGTTAAGTCTTATAATATACTACTTCGACATTTTTGTCAACTATTCGAACGAGCAGGAGTCGAACCTGTATCATCAGTATCCCTGTGCAAACGACTTTGCCAAAATGCTACCGCGTCGAAATGTCTGTCATTCGGATTTTATATTTAAAGCTAAACTCATACATTTGATTCGTGTCATGAGCAGAGCTAGTAATTGTATCGGGGAGCGATTGTTTGTTTTTACAACTGGACTGTCAATGATGCAATATGTTACATTTTTTTTTGTCCAAAAGTTTTGGATATAACTACAGTGAGGAGATATTTGTGGTTAAAATAACTATATCCAGTATCTAAATCACCAACAATTATTCATTACATGAAAGTTTCCGATGTTTTAACTTTGCTTGTCAATTTAACGTTAGCCGACGAGTTCAGCGGAGGGAAAATTATTCAGTTAATCATATCTTAATACAAGCACTCTGTTTGTCTCTTAGCAAAGAAGAAAATTAATTAATTTTTAAATGCTTGTATAAGAAAATGTTATGCTTATCTAGGGTTTTTTGTCAGCCATTCAGGCTCCACAATTAGCAAAGAATTCCGCTCAAACCGGTGCTAGGGGCCGTCTTGAACTTACTATGAGGAATGAGCAAAGCTCATTGTGGAAGGCCTCATGGTGGCTTCAAGATGAAGAACAACAATAAAAGCGTTGTTCTTTACCATGTATTTGTAGAGACTTTGTCTCATGTGCATTTACTCCATATCCTTTCATTCACCATTTTAGGGTTCTTAGGATATTAATATGTATTTGTTCCTACCCGGATCGTATTTTTTTTAACTTTTAAGGATCCTTGACGCTTATTTTACTCTAAGCCTAGTTCTGTAGATTTTCAGAATAAAAACACGACATCACAGTGTATCTCTCTTTTGTCGGATTGCGTTCTTTATTCATTTCTTTGCTGAAGCTTGTCTGGCTTATGTTATATTTAATGGAATGAACTCTTATAAGTTTTTAAAGCTACATTTTACAATTACTTCTTTCGCTAGAAGTTAAGAACTTTAACAGAGATGTTGGAAAATTGAAGAATGAAACTCGTAAAAAAAGATAGAAAAATCGCCTTCTAGTCATATAAATAAAAAGTACAGGAACAACGCAATGGTTAGGAAACAACGGCAGTATATAACCGAAGGAACAAAGGAGTGAAAATGGAATGTAACCCTGCACTGTTTCAAATGGTTCTTAACAAAAACTGCAGTATAATATAAAAAAGAAAACTGCAGTATTTATAAAACATGCATAAAATATCGGTAAACTAAACTACTCACCCGCAACTGTCATAATAAATAACACTGACAAGAATTTGTTCATCTTGGCTAATTGTCTTGTGCTTTTGGGCGGCAGTAAGAGTTGTTTGTTGAATCAAATACAAGACGGTTCTTATATACTGTTTGAAATTTCAATAAACCTTCTTGTATTCAAGACATCGATGGGAAATAAAATGTTAATTTATCCAGATCTTCGTGACTGAAAATTAAATTGGGTAATAAGACATATCAAAATCAGTAACCTTTACTTCATATCATAAATGGTATTAGATTCAAGTGCTTTTTCATATAGCCAAAGAATAATAATTAACCACTAAAAGTAATATTTTTTATTCATTACGTATAAAAACAAGTCTCAAATGAATAATGTGAAGTTATTTTGTTTGATTATGATAATTTGTATGTAATTTAGCTAAACACTTATACTTGAATCCCATATTTTGCTCTTCAAGTACAAGTAAGCGACGTGCACCAATATTCTATTGTCATTATCATATGTGTAATATTATTTCGTGTAACAACCTCTACAAATTCACATGAACACACAGAATAAATTTCCTGAAACAACCTGAACTCCGTAAGGGACAAACAGAATATAGTTATTGGTTTCCATAACGATTGTAGAAGTATTAACGAAAATTATCTATAAGGAGTACATGCATATCAGACACAGTCTCTACCAATACACGGTAGAGCCAAGCTAAGAAACAACGCTTTTATTGTTGTTCTTTAACTTGAGGTCACAATGAGTTCTTTGCTCACACCTCATAATAAGTTCAAATATGATTTCCCTAACAACTGCCAAGTATGAAAAGACATGCATTGATTGTAGAAATCTTTTCTATTTTTTTATTTGACTGTCCCTTTTTCATATCGAAGTTTAAGTAATATGCATTTGCTATAATTCGGGTTTGCCAATACTCGTCAGTTGCCTATCTTTTGTGTACAGTGTAATGTTAGTACAAAAATCGGACAACTGATGAGGGTTGGCAAACCCGAAATATGATGCAAATGCATATTTTTTTATAAATCGATATGTTAGCGCCAGCAAGGAAGGAGATACCAAAACACATCTGAACATGAAAGAAACGCTTTAATGAATGTAAACATACAAAGGGGAACAAACCCGCTCGTGATAACATGCAACATTACAAAGAGGCTACATAAAGGGGAGTCATAATAAGCATGCAACAATAACCAACAATATATAATATTGGCGCAACTTCTTTCTTTTCCTTAAAATGTCATAATATTTTTAAGCATGAAACAAAAAAAAACTCGAATGAAACTAAAATTAATAAACAACATAATCTTTGAATTTTGAAGGTGCTTTTAGTTCAGAACGCTTGCGGAGTGTTGGAATGGGATTCGAGGTTGGGGACTTGTCGGGATTTCAGGCTTATTGTCTACATTAGCCAAAACGGGGGCATTTACCTCAAGATTTTCCGCAACGTCCACGTTTTCTGCCAACAAGATTGGGGGGATCGGCTTGATTTGGTGGAGTATCAACCGGTGAGTTCGAGGTTGGGGACTGGTCGGGATTTCAGGCGTATTGTCTACATTAGCCAAAACGGGGGCATTTGCCTCAAGATTTTCCGCAACGTCCACGTTTTCTGCCAACAAGATAGGAGGGGGATCGGCTTGATTTGGTGGAGTATCAACCGTTGGAATGGGGACTTCAACGTCGTCGTTTTCATCGGTCTCGGATTCCGAATATGCAGAACGGAACGAGTTTGGCTCGGGACCGATAGTTGGTTGTACTTTGAAACACTCGCTTAGCTTAATCTTGTAGGAGGAATCCCGTAACTGATTGCCGCAGAACGTTTTTACAAAGCACCAATCCCCATCTATCGAGACAACCAAATAACGATCTCTAGGCTGATTGTTTGATTTGTCGGTATAGAGATAAACCCAATCGCCAACTGAAAGGCTGCAATTTTCGTGGGAAGGATTTGAACATTTTGATGATTCGCTGTGGGCATGATTAGACTTTCTCGCTGCTTGTTGATTTTGTATAACTTCCATATCTGAAACTGGTAACTGCTCGTGCGAGAACTGATTTCGCTGTGTCCAAAGTTCACGGGATGAGAGCCCCATCCTCCAAAGACGCGAATTTAGCCGTGCTGTAACTAGTGATAGTGTTAGCTCTGATATAGGTGATTGGTCCGTCTTTTCCCGAAGTAATTCGTCTTCGAACTCGGCAATTGCCTTTTCCGCGACGGGGTTCTTGTTTGGGTTTTCACTCGATCAACTTCTAAAGAAATATTGAGTTGCTTCAGGTATGGGTCATCAACGAGTGATCGGAAACCTGGAATCGGATCCACCCGAACAACGCAGCCTGGACCACACAGTGGTTTCAAGGGCACGAGGAGACGAACGAGGCCATTGCGTAATGTTTCACGTTTCTCGTCTACTAAAAAGCAAGTACTTGTGAGTAATATAACCGCTTCACGTAATACAAGAACTAACTGACTGTTTCGTTTCATTACATCGGCAGCGACAGATATTCCCACTAACTCTGGTGGATCATCGGAAGACTGCTTAATTAGAGTTTTCGGGAATTTTTTCAAAGAAGCGCATGTGTGGCATGAGTCGGTTATGTTGTCAACCGCTTTGTTTATATCGAGAGCATAAAAGTATCTCTTAAGTACCAAGTTAATTTGGTGTTTTGAAGGATGCTCTAATTTGATGTGCAACGCAGTTACGAGTCCGTCGTTCACGCTGCGGGGTACAATAATTAAGTCACTAGGTGGAACTAATGGCTCATTGCGACGAACAACTAGTAAGTCATCTTTTGCAATGGACGCAACGCCGAGAAAACGCTTAACGTCTTTGATGTTTGTTAACTTCTTTGATGGACGCGTACCTTGTTTCAAATGTGCGTGTGTTCGTCGGAGGTCTGGGCAATCGGACTGTATTTGAAGCCAGGCAGATCGCCTGGTTAAAGGTAAACGGCTGTCATTGTTCAGAACTTCATGTATATTAACGGACCGAACGACTGAGTCCCCAGTGCGCGAAATGAAGCAGCATATATGACAATTCGGTTCTGAACATGGTTGGGCATTTCTACTGGCGACCCGATAGGTGACTTACGCGTACTTGGTATCTACTCACGACCGAAAGGAAAGTTGTTACACGGGGGCTTGCCAAAAACTCACCACGGCATAGTTTTTCAAAACCTTGTACGCACGGCTTGCTGTCTGTGAGGACGTTAGCATAAGAGTCTGACTGATTATGAACGGACTAAAGTGCTTGACACTTTCAGCAATCGACAAGGCTTCGATCTCGCATGGAAGCCACGTAACTTGGTCTTTTCTGAGTTTTGCACTGAAAAATCCCGAATGTAATAAATTGTTTTCACGGTTGACATACAGGGTTGCCCCCAAACCTTGCTTTGTTACAGACCCATCGGTAACGATCCATAATTTTGTCCTCCTTCCCCGGTAATGTTATAGATTTCCTATCGGATAAAGATTTTTGAGCTTGTGCAAAATGCTCACGGAGCGTATCTGACCACGTGATTTTTTTCTGTCGATTACAACCCACTTATGCTTTCTTCTAACGGTGAGATAAAATGAGAACAATGTGGTAAAACGCGACATAACATCTTGTATGCACCGACGAATGATCTGAGACCACGAACCGTCTCCGGTGGCTGACGTGAGGCTAACGTTGCCACTCGGTTTGGGCTAGCGGAAATGGACCCTTGAGACCATATCCAGCCAAGGATAGTGATTGACTTCGGGCAGATGACTGTTTTTTTTGTAGGCGAAAGGTTGATGCCCGATTTCCCTAGTGCTGCCAAGACTCTCTCCCAGGTTAGGAGAAGTTCATCCACTGTATTACCTCCGCAAAATAAATCATCTGCTAATTTAGCGACGGTACCGTTTTGTAAGTAATCGCCAAGTACTCGACACATTAATTCTTCAAGGGCTGTCTCGGACCCTGGCATACCCATAGCACATCGCGTGTATACCCTAACGCCACGAAATGGGGTTGCGACACCGCAATATTTCATTGAATCTTTAGATAGAGGGATCTGATAAAATGCGCTAGTGAGGTCGGTTTTGATTATGTTCTGAGGATAGAGTCAACGTCGGGCATGAGAGAAGAATGAGGCTTGCTGTAGCGGCCAACGTAAGGAAAGGCGGTCACGAGACAATATCCGCCTGGTGACTTTTTCAACAGAAAGGACGGGTTCAGATACTCTACACTTACTCCGATATCTTCTGGTCGGCGGAAGATGCCTTTAGCTTCTAATTCGTCGAAGATCTGTTGCAGTTCTACTAACTTGTCTTTGGAATACTTAGGCATTCTACCTTTTCGTTGTGGGGGCTGAACGGGGCCCATATTAACTGACGCTTGAAAGGGGCCGACATCTCCGTTATATCCTGTAAAGTTAGTGCTAAAAACTTCTGCGTATTTTTTCAAGATACTTCGAAATGTGGACTTTGAGGTGGAATCGAGCTGACCGTCAGGATCTATATCTACTCTTTCGGTATAATAGACTGTCGACTGGTCGATATTAAGTACTTTTCGGTTTATCTCGAGATCCTCGGTTGGGTTTATCAAACATTTGCTGTCATAATCTTGTGCGAGCCGAACGCGACACAAGAGTTCATTACTACGTACGAAGTGTCGTTCACTAAGCGGATCTTGCCGGCTACCGATTCTGTAACTTGAGGGTTAGGCCAACATTTCGGATTTGGAGAGTCGCTGTGTGGTTCTATCGCGACGAAGCTATCGGGTTCTATATCTGACGGCAGGTCAAACTCTCCGTAACACCCTACCGCTACCACCACGCCAGCAAGGAAGGAGACCCCAAAAACACATCTGAACATGGAAGAACGCTTTAATGAATGTAAACATACAAAGGGGAACAAACCCGCTCGTGATAACATGCAACATTACAAAGAAGCTACATAAAGGGGAGTTATAATAAGCATGCAACAATAACCAACAATATATAATATTGGCGTAACATACATTTACGCTACATTTTTATCATATATAACATTGATAAAAATATTTTACACTTAATTTCATGTAGATTGCCAGTCTATAGATTATCAAATAAGCATCTATCAAATAATAATGCACCATAATAGAAAAGCGATGAGTATGAAAAAAGTCGCTTAGTTTAAAAGTTTAAATGACCCAAAAGTCTCATGAAATTTTATTGGCTCATATGAAAGGATAAAATGCTAACAGAGGATTATGTCATAAACGTTAAAAGGGTCACCTTGTAGAACTCCAATTTTGACCAAGCCAAATTAAATGAACTAAAATCGTTAAAAATTTAATGAAAACTCATAGAAACACAAAATTTACAGATAAAATATCAGAAAAAAAATCAATAGCACCAAATACTTTTGAAATACACAATAATTCCCTGAGACTTTTAGGTCATTTAAAATTTGTAAAATGACGTTTTCGCCGCTCGCCTATACATTCAAAATACTACGATGAGCATCAGTTACTACGAAACAACGGCAGCAGAATACCGAAGGAACAAAGCACAAGATTACACAAATCAAAGTCCAGAGACAAGGCAAAAGCAAGAACACCAAACGACGGAAGACAAAAGACACCACTTGCCCACAAAACACACGAACATTACATATACAACACAAAAAACTAAAGCACTAACAGTGTGAACTCTCAATAAACAAGAGTGACATCAGGTGCTCCGGAAGGGTAAGCATGCCCTGCTCTGTGCACAGCACCCGTCACACTGTCAGTGGGTCAATCCAGGGTTAAGTCAAAACCGGTAATGTCAAATTCGGGATGGCGCGAATCTAGCTGAAAATGTAGGTTTTTATTAGTGACACTAACATTTCATATCTATCTATGATGTCGTGGTGAGGACCATAGAATTTCTGAAGGGACGAAAGTAACAAAGGCTGAACATATCCCTGACTCAGCAGTTTTTGTGACAGTGCTTTTGCTCTTTCCACAAAGTCACTGTATGTACTGCATGCTCTACAGTAACGAATTAATTGTGAAATATATACTCCATATGCTGGGGATGCAGGTATATTGCTGCAGAGAAAGGGAAAGTTCAAAATTGGAAAGTCAAAATCATCACGTTTGTCATATAATCTAGATTTCAGACGTCCATGTTCGTCAATGTATAACAAAAGGTCAAGGTATGAAGCAGAATCGGGTGTATCGGTTGTCTCTTTAATTTCAAGTTCGTCAGGGTAGATACGATGTAAATATTCTTTAAATCTTGGGTTATTAAGAGAAAGTACATCGTCTATATATCTGAAGCTGAAATTAAAAGTCTGGGCTAGTTGTTTTTGTTTCTGTTGTATCAGCCCTTGCAAAAACTTTGCTTCATACAAAAAAACGAAAAGGTCAGCTAAAAGTGGCGTACAATTTGTTCCCTAAGGAATCCCTATTGTCTGTTGAAAAACACGGCCTCCACATTTAACAAAAATGTTGTCGATCAAAAATTCAAGCATCTTAATCACGTCATTTTCACTGTATTTCTTGTTTGACTCAGTGTGGTTCTTTACAAAATATGTTTTATTTTTTCCTATTACCAGATAGGAATACCTGCGTTCTCCGTTTTTGATACAGAAACATTGATGTATCAGATCGGAAATTACTGTTTTAAGTTTATTACGGGGAAGAGTTGTATAAAGGGTACAAAGATCAAAAGTTTGAATGCTATTGCAGTATGCGAGACTGTTTGAGGAGAGCTGTTGAAGGAGATCTTTGGAATTTTTAAGAATCCACATCTGATTCACGCCGCTCGTGGAATAGGCTTTTTCGCAGTAGCTTTGTAGACCATCTCTAACTGCAGTCAGTAAAGTGGAAAGGAGTTTGGATAGGGGCTTAGTGGTGCATCTGGCAGATCCTGCAATGAATCTCTGTTTGTAGGGATTCTTGTGAAGCTTAGGCACCCAGTAAATATAAGGGAGATAACTGTTATTCTCATCAACTTTGATACCGAATGATGCTAACACAGAAGTGTGATTTGTGATTATCTCGTCCCTTGATAATGTAGTTGGGGAATAAGTAGGATTGCCAGATGAAGTGTCAATACCCATCTCCTTAACAAGACAAGTCTAAATAATCACAATATTGTTAGGAGCTTTGTCTGCAGGTACTATGACGTATTTTTCTCGGAGGTTTCTCAATGTTTTAGCAACAAGAGGATCATCAAATATGCTGGGCGACCTCTTAACATTAAATACAAGAAAATTATTGACGCAAGCGTTAAATTATAGGCCGCCTAATATTGAAATTTCAAAAGTGTTGCATTTTTCATGGGAGTTTGCAATATTTAGATTGTGAAGCAATTGTGTACAAAATGGATATGTATGTTCTTAAGTGAGAGCAGATCACAAAACATAAAAGCTGACAATGTCAATGCCTGTGAATGATGGAAAAGCAAGTCCTATGTCTTGTTGCCTGTGACATTTGTTGCATATAAGGTATCAAACCACCAATTCAACCAATCAGAATTGGAACGTATGAGAAAATAGACCTTTTGAATCTAAAGTAAGTGAGAACCGAACCGTCAATCTAAAAGCGAACAATCCAAGGACAATGGCAACACTAGAAACAAAAAAGACAGAAAAAAAAACAAAGACACAACATGGGTACAGCACAGAAAAGAAAAATGAAGACACTCACACACAAAGATGAACAACACGGACCCAATATAAAACCATGGGTGAGATCCGGTGCACCGGTAGACCTGCTTCTTATAAGACACCCGCCGTGTTGAACATATCAAATCCGGAAGTAAAGTCAAATTCGGTAGAGGAAACAACAATTAAGCTTCAAAGGGAAAGATCTGTTGTCAGGTGGGAAACAGATATCCCATAGCGGTCCACAAGATGATGATGTCGACCGTAAAACTTCTGGAGGGATGACTTCAAGTTTTGGGTAACGTACCCTTGTTGAAGTAGCCTATTTGTGAGCAACCGGGCTCTATCAAGGAAGTCCCTGTATCGAACACAGGCTCTTGAATAGCGAATGAGCTGGGAGATGTTAACCGGCGCTTTTGGGATGTTGCTACAAAGAAAAGGGAAGTTTACTACTGGAAAGGTGAAGTCATCGCGTTTGTCGTACAGCTTAGTTTGAAGTCTCCCTTTGTATTCTTGCAACTTTAAAACTATTCGAGGTAATTTGATGAATGAAACACCCATTTGAGCATTGATATATTAGGTTTATTTCAATACCAAGGTCAATTGAGCAGGTGTAATTTTAGATCACTTAAAGGAGGGGAATTCTCAATGACTATTTTTGCGCAATGTTGTGACGTCGTGGTACGTATTTATAGGTGGCTTTCCTCGACACACCGGGAATCACTTATATGGCTTTAAAGGTATGATGAACATTTTTATATTATGTAGAGCAGGTATGTGCCTTTCACGACAGGTTAGTCTTGGGAAGGTTAAACTTAAGATAAATTGTCCAAGGAGGTTTGAAAATTCCAAATTTTAGTTGAAAATGTTAAGGAAATGAATTGGTGGCTTCACACCTTAACACAAAATTTGCGAAAAATTTTGAAACATGTCTTTAAAAGTTGTTAATAGCCTAGACTGATGCAAAACATGTATGTATGATGAATTTGAGGTAAAGATTGGAGTTTAAGTCAGCTGGTGCCACAATTTTGGCCAAAAACAACTGCTATGTAATATTTCAGTATTTTGACACTGAAATGCCTCTTTTAGGTTATTTTAATGATTTTGTGCAAAATTAGAAGGGTTAACTGTGTAAAATAGTTTGAAAACATCAAATGGAGGCTGATTTTACAAAAGAATTTGTCACTGTTTTGAATATATGTTCAGTTTTTACAAATTACATGTAGATCGGTGTATCGAACAAATGCGACAACTCTGAATGAGGTGCCTAATATAAAAATCTGTCTTATTTGTATATAATAATTATTTGAGGCAGGAATGGTGCTTATATATACAGGTTGATGTAAACATGAACCTCAGAAATAAAAATATCTTCCTCTTCCTCTACTAAACAGTGTAAAATTGTCATTTTAGGGTCCACAGCGTCAAAACAACAGTCAAATAAAAATTTTATCACCTGATTTTGGGAAATCATTTTTGACTTTGCAACACTTTTCATAAATTTGCATTCATTTTATTACGTTATTTTCTTTAAATATTATATATTTAATCATCCGAAGGGAAATGAATACATGTACACCTGGGTGGATTTTCCGTAGTTTAAATACTATCATAGTACATATTCATATCGGGCTTTTCAGCTAGCTCACAAACCTAATATTCTTCATAAGCTTAAAAGATAAACAAAACTGGTTTTTCCCTGTCTTCTTGACCTTTTTGCATCAATTTCTGCATTTAGAATGCTATTTGTATAACCACAACCAAAGCAAAGACCATTTCAAGTGCAAAAATTTACCTCAGAAGCACCTTCTCAAAGTGGGGGGAGGGTGACATTTTGTAGCATAATTTCATCATTTTAAAGGCATCTTTGAACATTTGCAGTTTCATTTTGATAGGAAAATACTCTAAGGGCTTAGTATTAAACATGGGATGAGATGCATAACATAAAAAAAGTATTTTTGGTTTTGTATCCATGTTTAACATCTATGAGTGATTGTGCTTAATCAAAACATGAAAACACTAAATCTGTGACTTTTTAAATAGTGATGTAAAGGAGGGAAAAATTCAGAAAAGGATGTTATTTTCTGTATACAATTTGGAAATTAACTGAAAACATGATTAAGTGCAGCAATTACACTGGGGATGTTTTAATATCATGTTAAGACAAAATTTGCGAACATTTTTAATCATGTCTTAAAAAGTTGTTAATAGCCTAAACTGATGCAAAACATATATGTATGATGAATTTGAGGTAACGATTGGAGTTGTAGTCAGCTGGTGCCACAATTTTGGCCACAAAGAACTGTTATGTAATATTTCAGTATTTTGACACTGAAATGCCTCTTTTAGGTCATTTTAATGATTTTGTGCAAAATTAGAAGGGTTAACTGTTTTAAATAATTTGAAAACATCAAATGCAGGCTGATTTTACAAAAGAATTTGTCACTGTTTTGAATATATGTTCAGTTTTACAAATTACATGTCGATCAGTGTATCGAACAAATGCGACAACTCTGACTGAGATGCCTCATATAAAAATCTGTCTGATTTGTATACAATGATTATTTGAAGCAGGAATAGTGCTTATATATGCAGGCTGATGTAAACATGAACCTCAGAAATAAAAAATATCTTCCTGTTCCTCTACCAAACAGTGTAAAATTGTCATTTTAGGGTCCACAGTGTCAAAACAAGAGTCCAGTCAAAATTTTATCATCTGATTTTGGGAAAACATTTTTGACTTTGCAACACTTTTCATAAATTTCCATTCATTATCCCTGCACTTTCGAAGAAAGTTCGGGGATAATGTTATACCCTCCGTCTGTCCGTCCGTCCGTCCATCCGTCCGTCACACTTTCTTGTGATTCAAACTCCTCCTACATTTTTGGATTTAGGGATTTGATTTTGATGTAGAATTGTTGCATATAGTCTGTAGATGCGGAATAAGCTTTCGGATTTATGATATTGCTCTCGGTGCAAACAAGAGGCCGAAAGATGTCAATTTGTACACATGTGGCATGTGACACACACTCCTCCTACATTTATGGATTTATGGATTTAATTTTGTTGTAGAATTTTTTCATATAGTCTGTAGATGTGCAATAAGCTTTCCGATTTTTATCTTTATCTTGATGCAAACAAGAGGCCCCAAGATGTTGATTTTGACAAAGGCCCAAAGATGTGGATTTTGACACATGTGGCATGTGACACAAACTCCTCCTACATTTTTGGATTTAGGGATAAAATCTTAATACGGAATTGTTGCATATAGTTTGTAGATTTGCAATAAGCTTTCAGAGTTATGATTCCGGTTTCAACTTTGGTAAATTTCCTGAAAATGTCAAATACTCATATTTCTTTAAATTTCAGCATATAATTACGTATATTAGCAATCGTTTTTATAGAAAATGAGATTTTGAATAATTAGAATTCTGAAATGCCATTCCAAGTTTGGTAAATTTCCTGAAAGTCTCAAAGACCACTTTTTTTTTTTGAATTCTACCTAGCAACCGTACTTAAATATCTTCTTCAATTTAGGACAAACACTTTCATCAATTGGATTTCAAAAATTTTTGATTCCAATTTTGGTAAATTTTATAGAAGTCTCAAAGACCACTTATTTTTTGGAATTCTACCTAGCAACCATACTGAAATAGTTTGTTTAGTTTAGGACAAACATTTTAATCTATTTGATTTCAAAAATATTTAATTCTAATCTTGGTAATTTCCTGAAAGTCTCTAGGACCACTTATTTTTTGGAATTTTACCTAGCAACAATACTTAAAGAGCTTCTTTAATTAAGGACAAACACTTTCATCAATTTGATTTCAAATATATTTGATTTCAGTTTTGTTATATTTCCTGAAGGTCTCAAAGACCTCTTATTTTTTTGAATTCTGCCTAACAACCATATATCCTTAAATTGTTTTTGTAAAAATAACTAATATCAATAGTTTTATTTCAAAAATATTGGGAAAAAGTTTGCCTGGGGGGTGTCAAACAGGGATTGCGGGGATAGCTGTCGTTCCGACAACATCTAGTTTTATTATGTTATTTTCTTTAAATATTATATATTTAATCATCCGAAGGGAAATAATTACACTTGGGTGGATTTTCAGTAGTTTTAATACTATCATAGTTACTATTCATATCGGGCTTTTCAGCTAGCTCACAAACCTAATATTCTTCATAAGCTTAAAAGATAAACAAAACTGGTTTTTCCCTGTCTTCTTGACCTTTTTGCATCAATTTCTGCATTTAGAATGCTATTTGTATAACCACAACCAAAGCAAAGACCATTTCAAGTGCAAAAATTTACCTCAGAAGCACCTTCTCAAAGTGGGGGGAGGGTGACATTTTGTAGCATAATTTCATAATTTTAAAGTCATCTTTCAACATTTGCAGTTTCATGTTGATTAGGAAAATACTCTAAGGGCTTAGGTTTAAACATGGGATGAGATTCATAACATAAAAGAAGTATTTTTGGTTTTGTATCCATGTTTAACATCTATGAGTGATTGTGCTTAATCAAAGCACTAAAAACACTAAATCTGTGACTTTTTAAATAGTGATGTAAAGGAGGGAAAAATTCAGAAAAGGATGTTATTTTCTGTATACAATTTGGAAATTAACTAAAAAACATGATTAAGTGCAGCAAATACACTGGGGGATGTTTTAATATCATGTTAAGACAAAATTTGCAAAAATTTTGAAACATGTCTTAAAAAGTTATTATTAGCCTAAACTGATGCAAATAACTAAATACCGAGGTTACTGTGAATTTACTTTCTGCATATGCGCATTTCGACAACTTATGTATGTATGATGAATTTGAGGTAAAGATTGGACTTTTAGTCAGCTGGTGCCACAATTTTGGCCAAAAACAACTGTTATGTAATATTTCAGTATTTTGACACTGAAATGCCACTTTTAGGCCATTTTAATGATTTTGTGCACATTTAAAAAGTGTTATCTGTGTAAAATAGTTTGAAAACATCAAATGTAGGCTGCATTTGTCACTGTTTTGAATATATGTTCAGTTTTTACAAATTATATGTAGATCGATGTATCGAACAAATGCGACAACTCTGACTGAGGTGCCTCATATAAAAATCTGTCTGATTTGTATACAATAATTATTTGAAGCAGGAGTGGTGCTCATATATGTAGGTTGATGTAAACATGAACCTCAGAAATAAACTAGATGTTGTCGGAAACGACAGCTATCCCCGCACTCCCTGTTTGACACAGAAAACAGTTGTTATACACTCTGGGCATAATTTTTTTCATTATTTTTTTTAAATCTATCTATTGATAGTCATTATTGTTATTATGGAATTCTAGGATATATGGTTGCTAAGTAGAATTCCCAAAAATAAGTGGTCTTTGAGACTTTCAGGAAATTTACCAAAATTGGAATCAAATATTTTTGAAATCCAATTTATGAAAATGTTCGTCCTAAAATACACAAACATTTTAAGTATAGTTGCTAGGTAGAAATCCCAATAATAAGTGGTCTTTGAGACTTTCAAGAAATTTGCCAAAATTGGAATCAAATATTTTCTAAATCCAATTTATGAAAATGTTCGTCCTAACCTTCACAAACATTTTAAGTATGGTTGCCAGGTAGAATTCCAAAAAGTAAGTGGTCTTTGAGACTTTCAGGAAATTTACCAAAATTGGAATCAAATATTTTTGAAATCCAATTTATGAAAATAGTCGTCCTAAACTACACAAACATTTAAAGTACAGTTGCTACATAGAATTCCAAAGAATAAGTGGTCTTTGAGACTTTGAGGAAATTTACCAAAATTGGAACTGCCTTTCAGAATTTTGTTTTTTTACCAAACATTTGTCAGAATATAAGATAATATGCCAAAATAAAAAAAAATATGTGTCTTTGACATTTTTCAGGAAATTTACCAAAGTTGGAACCGGAACTCAAATTCTAAAAGCTTATTGCAAATCTAAAGACTATATGCAACAATTCTGCATCAAGATTTGATCCCTAAATCCAAAAATGTAGGAGGAGTTTGCGTCACATGCCACATGTGTCTAATCCACATCTTTAGGTCTTTGTTAAAATTGACATCATGGGCCTCTTGTTTGCACCAAGACCAATATCAAAATTCCGAAAGCCTTTTGCGCATCTACAGACTATATGCAACAATTCTATAACAAAATTAAATCCCTAAATCCATAAATGTAGGAGGAGTTTTTCTCACATTTCTGTACGTGTGTGACACAAGAATCCAGTGTGAGATACCCATGTGAGATTCATGCATCTCACATCACATGACCACCCTTGACGGAACAATGCAAACAACGTCACGTCACAATATTGAAACGTCAGAAAAAATACAACTTCCCCGGAATGGTGCGGCAACGTCGAATTTTTACACCGCTTCATTTTAGAAACCCATGAATAACTACGCTTAAGATTCTAGTTCAGAGTTTTGTACTTTCAGTACAAAACCAAAACACATGCGATCTTTTCAATTATGCAATTTATTTTTTGCTACGTTGCCTAGTTTCGGAGAATAGATTTTTCGTGTATCGGCGGCCATGTTTATTTTTTCTTATTTTTTGGCAGAGAAATGTGAGAAAAATAATCAGTCATGGTAAAAAATGTGAGACTGGACAATTCCACCCTCGGGTTCACATTTTCTATCATCAGAAACTCGGCAAGCCTCGTTTCTGACTGGAAAATGTGAACCCTCGGGTGGAATTGTCCTGTCTCACATTTGAGACCATGACTGATTATGATAGTGTCACATGCCACATGTGTAAAAATTCACATCATGGGGCCTCTTGTTTGCACCAAGACCAATATCGAAAATCCGAAAGCTTATTGCGCATCTGCAGACTATATGCAACAATTCTACAACAAAATTAAATCCCTCAATCCAAAAATGTAGGAGGGGTTTGTGTCACAAGGAAAGTGTGACGGACAGACGGACGGGGGGACAGACGGACGGACAGACGGAGGGTATAACATTATCCCCAATAATAAGAATATCTCCCTGTTCCTCGATCTACTAAACAGTGCAAAATTGTCATTTTAGGGTCCACAGTGTTAAAACAAGAGTCTAGACAAAATTTTATCATCTGATTTTGGGAAAACATTTTTTGACTTTGCAACACTTTTCATAAATTTGCATTCATTTTATTATGTTATTTTCTTTAACTATTATATATTTATTCACCCGAAGGGAAATAAATACACCTGGGTGGATTTTCAGTAGTTTTTATACTATCATAGTAACTATTCATATCGGGCTTTTCAGCTAGCTCACAAACCTAATATTCTTCAGAAGCTCAAAAAATAGACAAAACTGGTTTTTCCCTGTCTTCTTGACTTGTTTTGCATCAATTTCTGCATTTAGAATGCTATTTGTACGTTTCAAGTGCAAAAATTTACCTCAGAAGCGCCTTCTCAAAGTGGGGGAGGGTGACATTTTGTTGCATAATTTTATAATTTTAAAGGCATCTTTGAACATTTGCAGTTTCATGTTGATTAGAAAAATACTCTAAGGGCTTAGTATTAAACATGGGATGAGATTCATAACATAAAAGAAGTATTTTTGGTTTTGTATCCATGGTTATTGTGCTTAATCAAAGCACTAAAAACACTAAATCTGTGACTTTTTAAATAGTGATGTAAAGAAAAGAAAAATTCAGAAAAGGATGTTATTTTCTGTATACAATTTGGAAATTAACTAAAAACATGATGAAATGCAGCATTTTCGCTGAGGGATGTTTTAATATCATGTTAAGGTATCAAACCACCAATTCAACCAACCAGAGTTGGAACGTATGAGAAAATAGACCTTTTGAATCTAAAGATATACTTTGTATTCTTGCACCTTTAAAACTATTCGAGGGAATTTGATGAATGATACACCCATATGAACATTGATATATTAGGTTTATTTCAATACCAAGGTCAATTGAGCAGGTGTAATTTTAGATCACTTAAAGGAAGGGAATTCCCAATGACTATTTTTGAGCAATGTTCTGACGTCGTGGAACGTATTTATAGGTGGCTTTCCCCGACACACCGGGAATCTCTTAGAAGGCTTTTAAGGCATGATGAAAATTTGATATAATGTAGAGCAGGTATGTGCCTTTCACGACAGGTATGATCTTGGAAAGGTTAAACTTAAGATAAATTGTCCAGGGAGGTTTGAAAATTCCAAATTTTAGTTGAAAATGTTAAAGAAATGAATTGATGGTTTCACACCTATAAGGGTACCTAGAAATTCGTGCCCTCAAACGCTTATATGATTATGAATAAATCTGCGGAAAATGTGTGGAATGAATTCATGCTATAAATTCACTTTGATAATCTACGTGTATTAATTGTACATGTGTTTACACTATGTAGATATAATTTATCACAATTATATTTTGAATCGATAATAAAGATTGAATTAAACTTAATTATAAATTGCAACATGGTGATTACATTAAAGGAGTTTATTATTTCAAGCATGCCTTTTCAACTCCTTCAAGCATCCAATTAAAAATCGATTCTAAATGCTCCAAAACATTCATGTATCTATGACAATCAGTTTTTTTAACTGAAAACTTCAGGTATATGATGATGAAAGACATTGAAATTGATTTTAAAAATTTTTGAACGTTTGAAACATCAAAATCATTAATTTTTTAGGCTTGTAATTTTTTTACATGTACCATCAACTATATTCATTCCGCGGAAAATCATGTCATTCGTACAAATCCTATATCAAATAATGGACCGCCTCGTGGCGGCCCGTAATAATAGCCACACATGATGACAGCAAAAATTAGATACTTAGTACAAGTAGTCAGTATTGTGGTGTACGGGCTTTTATTTTTTTTTCTTTTTGAAGTCAGTTTATTAATTAGAAATCAACATCACTTTCACAAAAAATCATTGATCGAGCTAGGTCACGACGTTTACTCGACACTTACCCGATTAAACGAGACTAAAATTCGACCATTCTCGATCTCTTTTCGATTCACGCACGACTTATGCTCGACCCTCATTCGACCAACCAGATTTTGTCAGATTGAGGCAGATCATAACCCGATTTGACCTGGCCGTGAGAAGATCGTGAAATGGTCGAGTGTGCGTGAGTTTTATCCTGTTAGTACGTTTGTATATTTGGGGATAAAATGTTAAATTAAGCTTAAATTTTTGCCCAGATGGCTGATGCTTAAAAAAGAAAGATGATAGCTGTGATAGATCTTGAGTAGAAGAGAGGGTGGATCTGAAACAGAAGGTGCGTAAATATAGTCTCTAACATTGTTTTCAGTTTATTACGTTTATTTCTCACATCGAGATAGTTAAATTTTCACATTTTACCCGAGAACTTAAAAATGTGAAAATTTAACTATCGAGGTGTGAGAAATTATCGTAATAAACCAGAAATCAATATTAGAGGTTTTTTCTCTAATTCCTACTCAATTTATTTGACGTAAAGCGATCTCCGTAGTCTCCAGTCTCAAGTATGCTGCCATTTTGTTGCTATTATCGATGCTTTGTGTATCATTGCGCCTTTAATTGAAAGGGGTGTTAAGTGTAATATTTTTGATAAAAATGTCATATTATCAATAAATTGAGATATCGTAGTCATAAAAATGCAAAAACCAGTTCGCTAGACAATGATGCAGGTGTTAATTTCATCAACATCCGGTTGCACTATTTCTAGTAACTAATACTGATTGACCAATCAGCAAGTGAGATCAATTTCTAAACATCTTGATTATTAATTTCATCTAACATTATTTGGGAAGTATTTATTTTGAACAAGAATTAGAGAAGATGGGTTAGACAATTCAAATGGATGAAAGACAAATGATTTAACTTTTTAGTGGAATGAATGTTCATGTTAACATACTAGCAGGCTATCCTCCTAGTCCAGTCAAAATAATATAATACCTCAAAGTAATTGCAACAGAAATAAACTAAACTGCATTCAGTAGAAATATATCCAATATATAAAATATAAAAAATCTGACAAAATTCTCTTATCCGGCGTGACATCACAAAGCTGAATTGACCAATCCGATAAGTCGATTTAAATCTTACACCCCCAATATAGGCGGTGACGCGATCGATGTTTACAGATATAATCTATGTAAAAAATCGAAATTTTAAATGGCAATATTTTCGGTGTTATAATAGCTATAATCTTGAAATTCGGAGCTGATGTTCATATTGATGTTCCAAATGCATATTCCGAGTTTCATTTAAATATCTTGAAAAATGAATGAATAAATCAAAGTTGAAGTTACTTAGATTTATGTAAAATGTGGACTTTTTCACCTCCTCCACAGGTAAAGTGCCCGGATATCCGGATAAGAGAATTGGATCACGGGAAAGTGCTAAATTTTGAATTTATTTTTTGGTAGTAGAAGCGTATATATAAATGACTCGCGAGGGCAGCCATACAAGAAAGGGGAGATAACCCGAACTATGGTAGCAAAGAAAAATGATACGAGTTAGACACAAAAATGCTAGAAATGGGCATGAATATTGTCATTTGAAGGTAAGAATAAAATGAAAAGAGAAATATTGTTTTTTATTATTTGATTTTACGTAAAGATGTTGATGAAGAAGAAAATTTACGAATATACCTTGAAAGCACGGACATGTATATGTTACTACGTAGCTACGTACCACGAAGATAGGAGCTACCAGTATACCCTGCAATAAAACTTCGTACAACAGGGACATTAGCCTGTCCTTTATTTGCTTTTTATTGCCAAATTAAAGGTACATTTATTAAAAAGAGATAGAATATTAACAAATAAAGAGTAAAATATGAAATATTTTGGGAAATTTATACAATATTAAGGGGGATGCTGGTCGGGAAAAAAATCTATGGAACGCCATTCGGGTCACAACAATATTTTCGGTAAAATTGAAATTCTTCGATAAAATGAATGTTTTTGCTCATATTCGTGAACTTCCCGTTTTTGAGCAGTAATATTTCCACTTCCCCGGCATATGGTGTCTACATTTCACAACTCATTCGCTATTGCCGTGCCTGTAGTTTGTACAGCGATTTTGTCAACAGAGCGAAATACTGTCTCAAAAACTTATTCATCAAGGGTATGTTTCCTCTCTGTTACAATTGTCACTACAGAAGTTTTACGGTCGTCACCAGGATTTGACAGACCATTACAATGTTTCTGTTTCACAAATGAGAACAGATATTTTTGGGTAGATCCAGAGTTTGTACTGACTAACACCGATTGTGACAAAACCGGACTTTTCACTGGCAGTGTGACGGATGCCACATGTGGAGCAGATCATGCTTACCCTTCCGGAGCACCTGATGATACCTCAGTTTTTATAGGGGTTCACACTGCTAGTGCTTTAGTTTTGTGACGTTCTTGTTCATTTTTGTTTGTTTGTTTTGTCTTTGTCATACTGTCTCAGTTCGTGTTGCTGTGAATTGCCATGATTTTGGATTTATGATTTTAGAATTTCCCCTTTCCTTGTTCTTGCTTCGGTATTTGTTTGCCGATGTATTCACTATATTTAGCTGCGGGTTTATTTTTTTTTTATATAAAATGTGGAATGTTCGGCGAAATTTATGCAATGTTGGACCGAAAAATGTCAAAACAAATCTACATGACCCGGACCTGGGACTAATATATTGACGGGATTTGAAACTCTAGATAATCATCGAAAAGCGGTGTCGAGGCTAAAGTAATCAGCGATTATTTAACGGAACGGATACGTAATAATTACGTGCCTTACAGTTATCCCTTGTATAAGATCACACTCGATGTATATCAACTTTCAAGAATTATTTTTTAGTGAAAACATGCTTAATTTCTGATGTCAACAGTATTAATTTTATCTATATATTTAAAACAACAGCTATAAAACTGCGAATAAAGATTATTAATATATACCTGTTATATGTAAATCTTAAATAATTTTATTTAACAATTTTTACATTTTGTAATTTTTGCCTGGGACTAATATTAGTCCCAGATCTGCAGAAAAATTATTATAAATGAAAAAGAAAGCGTTATTGTTTATTTTGTCTTTAACTTTAATTCAAGGTATTAAATATTCAAAACAAAGAATGCAATTATGTACATGTATGTTTATTTTGAACACGATCTGTAAGAATTAATCAAAATATCATACCTTTTAATCGAATCAGTGATTGACTACTAATCATTTGTAATTAATAAAAATAATTTAAAGAAAGTTTCAATGATCAAAGAACTAAATTGGTAGCAATTTTAAAAATGAAGAATTTTTTTTCTCTGTTATTGATTTTTGATTGTTTTTTTTCCTTGGTATTTCAAACTCGACATTTTCTCATCAAAATGGTGAATTTGGTTACGAAGCCTGAAATACATTTTTTTTGTATCACAATAAAACCTACCTCAAAAAACTTTGAAAGTAACTATTTTCCATTACAATTTCACAAAAAGTACGTAAATATATTGCCACCGTCGATCACGTCAGGAAATGGCGATCACACAATTTCTTGCAAAGCATGTACTCAACTAAATCTCACAACAAATCATACATCAAGGCACTCTATGATATGTAAAATTTTACGTTCTATTTGAATTTCACATTTATTTCATGATTTAACAAATAGTTTCTTCAAAATATGCACGAAAACATTGCCTAGGTCGATCACTTTTCTCACGAAATATCGCGTCACGAAGTCCTAGAGTAAAAAAATCGTGTATTCCGACTGGGAAGGTGATTATAAACACTCGTAAAGTAAACATTAGACATTAAAAGACTTTTGTGACACTTATCGGTGCATGAGATGGTTCTATTGATAGATATTTTCTTTCAAACACCGACGAAAACGAAAATCTATATCTACGAAAATGGCTATATGGCGTCTTCATCGCAATGCATTATGGGTATTTTGCCTGTCAATAGGATTTGATTGGATCAAACTGGTTTGTTATAGAGTTTCAAATCCCGTCAATATATTAGTCCCAGCCCGGACCAAATGTCCGATATAAAATGAAATTCTTCTATAAGATAAATATCTATATTCATTATCACCGCTATGCTGCTAGTTTATAGTTTTCAATATAACTAAAAATATTTATTACATTTTATAGGTATACTGGTCAATTTGTACTTGCCAAGTAGAGTGACAGAAATTTGAGGCTACAAAATCAAGCAGTTTAGTCTTAGGTTATTATTTTTAACACTATTGTCTACTGGGTATAATCTATTCCAACCAGAAACGTAAATTTTTATACATAGCACTGTTAACCGATGAGGTTTTGATATATTGTATTGCGATAATTCATAGATATGAATTTATGGAAATATAAATTAAAACTTCTGTTCTTGAACTGATTATGGGAGTCTCAGTCTGATGGAATTTTTTATCATCAAGAATTACATAAGTATTATGTTGTATTCACAGGAACATGCTTAAGAACTCTGAATATCTCTCTGAAATTCATTCAAAAATTTAATTCGAAAGCATCAGATCTGTAACCTTTGCATTGACAAAGTGTAATTTCAGAAAAAAGTCAGCTTAAATGTGTTTAAATAAAATATAAAGGATAATAGGAATACTAACACAAATGCTGAAAAATACAGTTAAATGCCACAATGTACCAAGGACCTACACAAGAAAAAATAAAACAAACATAAATGACGATAGGAACTCGGGATAACCGGACTTGGTACCGGTACTAGTATATAGAAGCCAGCGTTAGGGTTAAACCGGTCTGCTTGCACAAAAAAATCTTCTTTCTCTGTCTTTTTTCTTTAAAAACATACCAAACAGACCAATAAAACCCAATCATATATTTATCCTAAACTGCAAAACATGACATTGCTTCTCTGAAAATCCGGTCATCTGTACATAAAATATTTTGTACGAGTATGGATCCTAATCACCAAACTATAATTCTGACATATTAATAGCGGTAATTACAGATTGTGTTAGAATAACAATTTGGTTGACTTTGCTGAAATAGTTTATAATAGTAATAAATCGATGGAAAACATTGATATGGATTACTTTATGTTCAGAATTTAGCTCTTAAATAAGAAATGTATTTTACAAATACATGGGCATACTTTCACTCACATTCACCATAGATTATAATACCCTTGTTTTAAGTCTATTTATTTAATTTTCAGGTAAAAATGGACATCTGCTGCATATGTAGAGAACCACTGTCAGACGGAAAATCGGTAGTAACAATACGGGAAAAAGGGGCGAGAAAAATTAATGAATTCAGCAACCTTAGAAAAAATTCATTAATTTTCAGTCCAGGTCAGATATTGCATCAGGATTGTCGACGAGAGTACACAAATCTAAAAGCTTTTAAAAGTAAAGAACGTGAACAACATGCCCAATGCACACCAACTCGTGTGTTAAGATCAAAAGAACAGTTTGACTATAAAGATAACTGCCTATTTTGTGGCCAGTCTGCTTCCGTAAGTGACAAACGACGAGGGATCGAAACTTTCGCTGTTAGGACAAGCGACTTTCAAAGGAATATCGGAAAAATCTGCAGGGATCGTAATGATTCTTGGGCCACTGAAATCCTGGCAAGAATCCAGTTTGCACAAGATCTACATGCAGCCGACGCCGTATATCATCAGCAATGCAGCGTTAATTTTAGAACTGGTATAAATGTACCATCCGGCACGCCAAACCAAAACAAGAAGAGCACAGGAAGACCCCAAAGCGACAAAGCCCAAATAGCATTCCAGAAGACTGTCAGTTACCTTATTGATCAAGAGGAAGAACAAATAACTGTAATAGATATGGTAAACAAAATGACTGAGTTTTGTGGAGACTTGGCATACACAGCCGTACACATGAAATCAAAAATACAGAATTACTTCGGAGAAATTATTATCATAATAGAGATCAATGGTAAACCAAATGTCATAACGCTTCGGAAAACGGCGCGAGCTATTCTCCGAGGATTTTCATCATAATCAGTCTGCAAATGACCCTGAAGCAGAGAAAATAAATATTATAAAAACTGCTGCAAATTTTATAAAATCAGACATTAAACCAATCATGTATGAAAACAGAATATGCATCAGTTTCAGACATTGAATCAACTGATTGTAATCTCCAATACCTACCTGATAGTCTGAAGATATTCTTGAGCAACATATTTGGTGAACGTGACATTGACATTAAAGTCTCAGCGATTGGGCAGTCTATAATTCAAGCAACAAGACCTCGGTCATTAATAGTGCCTTTACAGATAGGCTTAGCTGTACAGATGCATCATGCTTTTGGATCAAGATTTTTGATAGACACACTGAACAGTCTAGGCTTTTCCTCGTCTTATTCAGAAGTCCAAAGGTATGAAATTTGTGCTGCAGCAACACACAAGACTGACATCCCAGAAGTTTTCTCAGGGTCCCATTTGCAATACGTGGCGGATAACGTTGATCACAACATTCGAACAATCGATGGTCACGGGACATTCCATGGAATGGGGATAATTGCCACTGCAACACCTGGCACAAAACAAAAAACGACAATTCCAAGAATGAAGGTTGACATAGAGGAAGTAAAGCAGCTTGCTACAATTGATATTAAGTTTTACAAACTAGACATTTCACAGAAATCATCATTAACATTTAACAAGCTCGAATTTTCCGAGAAAGTTTGCTACTCTGATAACTTACGTCTCATGTCTTCTGTTTTACGGCCTGCTAAAAGGGTTGGATGGTCAGCTGCATGTCAGATGATTTACAGAGATACTTACCCAGGAAAATCTAGCGTTGTATTCTTGCCTATTATAGACATGGATCCTAGCAATCTTACCTGTATATGTTCAACATTGAACTTCGTATCAAAGGAAGCAAAGCGTCACAATACTGATCCTGTACTTATATTTGACCAGCCTCTGTACTGGAAGGCAGTAAACATGATCAACGATGAACCAGAAAATAGTCCGTTGAAGTCAGTTGTTGTTAGATTAGCTTTTCATGCAGAAATGAGTTAGCACTGAATTTACTTTTGGCATCGGAGTTGTATGATATCTCCTTTTTGGAGAAAATATATGGGACTGTTAGCATGTCAAACAAAGAAAACATTTTTCATGTAAGTGAAGAAAACGACAATGAACGTAATGATAAGATTCCAGATGAATTAGTTGATTTAATAAGTATTTTCGATGACTTACTGAGTGGGAAAAGGCCTATTGAGTCAATTACAGATGATCAAACCGTAAAAAAATCGCTGCCAACATGATGTCTGTGAAAATTCCTTTATCAACAATCGCACAGCGAAACTCTGGATACAGTACATGGAAATGATAGAATTACTCCGCACCTTCATAACAGCAGAACGATCTAGCAACTGGTTGCTTCACTTGGAAAGCCTCCAAAAATGCTTCCATATATTGCAGCGTCCGGACACAACCTTTACGTTAAATCAGCTCACATCTACATTCAACAAATGCGACACATCCTAATTTAGATGCTCTATTTAAAGCTGGATATCATGTAATTAGAAGAAGTGATCGTTTTTGGGCTGGGTTGTCAACTGACTTGGTCATAGAGCAAACTCTTATGAGGAGTATCAAGTCAACAGGAGGTCTCACAAGAGGAAGGGGACTAACCGAAGCTCAGAGAGCCCAGTGGTTACTAAGTATGCCACAATGTGCGGAGATGAACGAATCAATGCAAAAGTTCACGAACGTTGATTTTGAAACTACGGAACAACATAAGGAGATCGGTAGAGCAAGAATAGAACATGACAATAAGGACATTGAAACATTTTTAGAGTTTCTAAAAGAGAGAAATCCTTTCTCAGCTGGAACTGTTTTGCGTAACATTGAAACTGGAGTTACTGCTGATGATAAAGTCAACGTTGACAGATGTGTTGAAATTGGAAGAGACATCTTGAAATCTATGGAATCAGTATCGGTACAGGAATATGTTTTAAGAAAAACAAACAAGCGGTTACTTTGGCCAGTAAAACCAACCCGAAAATTGAAGGGGAAGAGGTGTCAGTTGACCCACAATTACTTTTTTCAACGTCTCCTCTCTGCTGCCAACAATTTGTTTCCTGACGTATCAGATTTATTCAAATACGAATTATGTAGCAATCCTGCAGCATTGTTTGAACCCAACGGTATGATGAGACAAGCACAAAAGGCTTCCCTTGCTGATGCGATTTGGACTTTAGGCAATTGCTCACCAGATAATACACATTATGAGGGGGTGCATCATGGTTTAGATGGAGGATCAATTATACAGAGAATAAGTTGGAGTAAGGGAGTAACATTTGGTCAAATTTGTCAGACGTATGTTGATTTCATATCCAGACGATACCTTAACCCTAATGTTGTTTCTGATGGCTATTTATCAGGACCATAATCATATTCGGGGAACAAAAGGCATAGAAGGTACAAGGATTGAATTTAAAGCAACCTCTCCATTCAAGAGCAGGAAGGAAACGTTTCTGACAAATAATGAAAATAAACAAGCATTTATCAACATGCTTAGTAAAGCGCTCGAAAAAAAAATGGAATTAACAGCGTACACTCAAAATCCGATGCAGATGTCTTAATAGCCAAAACAGCCGCATCTTTAGCTGAAAAATATCCAACTGTTGTGATTGGTGAGGACACCGATGTTTTAATTTTGCTTCTATACCTTTGTTATCAAAATACAAAACAGCTGTATTACAAATCCGACAAAAGTAATCGGCGACCTGGTTCTTTGAAAATTTGGGACATCGTCAAAACGAAGAAATTGATAGGAGATGATTTGTGTAATGTCCTTCCATTTATACACGCCATCACTGGATGTGACACAACCTCAAGACTCTTTGGAATCGGTAAAGGTCTCGTTCTAAGGAAAATGATCGAAAGCTCTGAACTACGAAGAAAAGCAAATCCATTTCTAGATGATTCTTCATCAGAAAAAGCCATCATTACATCTGGTCTGGAGCTAACAGCACATTTATATGGTGGTGTCCCGTGTGAAACGCTTGATGTATTACGGTATAGAAAGTTTGCTAGTAGGGTGCTAACGAATTCAGTTTCCTTCCTACAAGTTCAATCTTTGCCACCAACGTCTTCTGCAGCAGAACAACACTGCAAACGAACCTACCTTCAAGTCACTGAATGGACAAAATCGGATTCGAATACACAACTGGATCCCCTAAACTGGGGTTGGTGTCTTTCATCTGGAAAAATTATTCCAATCAAAAACAAAACTCCCGTGGCTCCAGATCAGCTGTTAAATGGTATACGTAAGCCGATTCTATTTGGAACCTTACAATATCTAATGATTTGTAAATTTTGTTGAAAACTAAGGAGTATCTCCCTCATGCAAAGCTCTGTCCTTCGCTGATTTTGGCTTTACATTTAGATCATATTGGTTATTTGTTCTCTATCAGTTTTTAAACATCTTTGAGCTAATGGTCTTCCAAACATTTAGATTTTATCTGCACTGAAGAGACATAAGTTGTCGAAATGCGCATATGCAGAAATTAATTTCACAGCCACTTCGGTATTTAGTTATTTGTAAATGCAAGTTGCATTGTAATAGTCGCCGTTGTACTTGTCGAAAACATGGTCCTAACTGTAGCATTGCTTGCACCGATTGCAAAGGTAGTAGTTGTTCAAATGCCGATAATATTGTTGATGAAACATTTTTGGTAGATCAAGAGGATTCGGAATAACTGTATTGTGTATTAGATGAAGACTATTTGAAATTATTTTCTCAAGACACTTACAATAATTGTTCTAGTCAATTATACTACAGAGGTCAGTTTCATGACTTTTTATTGGTATTTGTAACATTAGAAATTACCCTATATACGCCCTTTTTTTTACATTTTTCATTGAGTTATCGTTAAGTCAAGTTTCCATAGTTTTTATACCCCGCCACACGTAGTGGCGTGGTATTATGTGATACCCTCAGTCATGTGTCTGTCCGTCCGTCTGTCCGTCCGTCCGCCTGTCCGTCCGTCCCCCAAGGTTTCCGACTGATAACTTTTGAACGGAATAACATACAGTCTTCAAACTTGGTATGTAGCTTGTTCACCACAAAACTCAGGTCGAGTTCGAATATGGGTTTAGAGGTCCAAGGGGTTCTGGAGTTATGCCCCTTGATACTTCGAAATTTTGTGAAACGTGGCGGGGTATCATGTAATCCACCATTACTATTTTTTTATAGTGTATTACCTGGAATGCCATCTTTTTTTCTATCTAAACAAATTTGTAATCGGACATGAAGGATTACTTTGTGAAGGAAATTACAATTTTTGATGGATTTTACAACATACAAAATAGCTATAGAATTTACACAGTTTTCAGCAGTTTCATTTTGGAAAAACACAATTCTTTCCAAAAAGTATATATAAATGTTTTGGGGTAAGTGTTAAACTTTTTGGTATAGCTTTGGATATAGTTCATTTAAATTATGTTACTTAGATCTCCCTGATGTAAGAAAATTTTTCACAGTTTTCCTTACTTTTTGCTTAAAAAATGACTTTTTCCAAAAAAAAAAAAAAATAGCATTGAAGTGATTATTGTAAGTTTAACGTGCATTATATTTTTTTCATTTAAAAATGTCTGTAACTGTAATATTTTACGACAAAAAAATCCAGTTTCTGGTAATTTTTCAGTTTTTCGGGTTTTTAAAACAAAAACCAGGACTGGGTTGCACAAAAGTTAATAGACTATTAAATAGTTAATAGTCTATTAAGCTTTAACATTTCCAACTAATTTAATAGACTATTAATTTTTAATAGTCTATTAAGTTTTAATTGAGCTTTGTGCAACTCAGTCCAGGTTTTTAACCCAAAACATCGATGTTCCCATATATTTAAAGGATCCGATTTTTTATATGTTAAAGATATATGTTTGAAAAAATTTAAAAAAATGACTATTTCGTTTCTGTTGCAATTACTTTGAGGTTTTGCAGTATTTTAGCTAGATTGACAAGACTATCCTCATTATGCGCGAAATGCGACTGTGTGATGATTTTCCTGTTATTACATGTAGGGCTAATCTGATACATAAAAACAGAAGAGATACCATCACATGATATCGGTCGTAACAAGATTTATAGTAGTCTCCGTGTTAAGCTTCAAACCGGCTTCCTGTAGGAAAAATCCGGTTTATAGAAAATGGCTAGCGGCTGCCCGTTGAGTACATCATTTGCCCGGTGCAAATCTTAAAGATTTTTTTTGTTTTCTTGTACATGTTACAGATATTCAAACCGCATTTTTCTGATTTTATTTTGATTGAATCATATCTTGTGATAAGATTACCAACCTGCTCGAGAGAAACAATATTTATTTTTCATTTCACGTATTTAGTGAATTTGTTTCTGAAGTATGCGTTTATTGGGATCATCGTGTATTCAATTTCATATTCTGTCAGCATAGCTGGTCGATTGACTTTAAGCCCCTGCACGTCATCTTTTAATTCTATTTGTAGAATGCACAATCTGATATTCTTTCTACAATCCTGATGTAGCCAAGTTGCACTTTGGCCATTATATTGTGTTCCCGTTGTTCCCGTTGTTCATGAACTTTTCATTCAAATATCCTTTCCTCAGAAACCGCTGATTCACTATAAGCCTCGGTTGGTTCAATAAAAAAAAGCAATGCAGTCATGCCCGGTTCTAATCCGATATAAGCGCCAACTGGGAATTGGATCTTATGAGAAAAACTCATTTCAAACTTTGTTTCGGAAACTCGTGAGCCAATTGGACCAAACTTGTTACGTTTGCCCATGGAAGTTCCCTATCCAAAATAGTATCTGCCATATCGTCAGTTAATATAAGATGGCCGCCATAGGGGACAAAGTTTAACATTGTTACATTGTTACTTAACGATCTTCTCTGAATTCACTGAACTTACTTAATTGGTAAAACTGGTCCTCGTATGTTCCCCTTTGAAAATAGAATATATCTTTTCTGCATTTTATTCGAGATGGCCGATGACGGGGAACATAATTTAACATTCAACCTTTCTTGGATATCCATTCAAAGATCTTCTTCTCTGAAACTACTTTGCCAATTTGCAAAATTCGAAAACAATAGACTGGTGGTCATCAGCCAAACTTGTTCACAACAGTCATTTGATGGCTCGTTTAAATAAAAAAGGCCATAGTGAACGACTAAGATTCTTGAAATAGAAAAAAGAACGGTGAGAAAACCCCACAACCAACGGCAGGTCGGAGTCGGCCCCTGAACAAAGAGCAATCAAGTCCAGCGAAATAAACATCATCCTAGACTCCTATAGACATAAAGTAAACTAACTAGAAAAAGGACAAGACACACAAAGGCTTAATAAATTCCTGACTTAGGACAGGGGCAAACCTGCTGCGGCGGGTTTAAACTAGTTTTATTGGATCCAAACCTTCCTCCTACAGCCAATGTGATAAATCAAAAAAACAATCGTAACAACAGTAAAATTCAGTTGGCAACAGGACTGAATCAATTGTGAAAAATGAAACTGAAAGAACTAAATATACAGACAAAAACATGAAATCACATGAGACTACTAACAGTTAACTGACATGCCAGCTCCAGACCCGTCACCAACTGACAAAGTAAGTTATGTACCCTCAGTATACAGCTTCCACCAAGAGCCTTTTGTTGCACTATTGGTCGTGTTAAATCGAGTAAAGGTCTTGAGTCGGACACAGGTCGGTCAAAAATCGTGTTATGGTCGAGAAGATCTTGTAAAGGAAAAAGAAAGAATCGTGTTATTCGAGTAATTATCAAGTACTAATCGAGTTGATCTGGGAGCAACTCGGCATAAATCGAGAAGCGAATGAGTTAAAGTCGGGTGGAAATCGGCATGATCGGCTAAAAATTTGGAACTGGATCAAGGCCGATCCCTTTTCGACCTCTTCACGACTACCTCGATCAGTCCCCGATTGATTCTCGACCTGTTCTCGACATAAAATGCACACGACCTCTTCACGATATTTTTTGACATGTAAAAAATATTCGGGTACAAAGCTCGAGTTCAGCAGAGTTAGTAAGACCGCCCCGATTTGGTTAGTAGACTGAACACGAGCATTCAAGATCAGTGTCCCGATCAATGAATGTTTGGTCAAGTTGCTTTGATCGGTAGTGTAAACCTACCATAATCAAAGCGCCGAATACAATTTATCCATGATTTTTAAATATAGTGGTTCAAAGAAGAAAAAATATTTGAAATAGAATTTTTTTTTTCTGTGTATAATTAGAAAATTAAATAAAAAATTCTTAAGTGCAGCAATTACACTGGGGGATGTTTAATATCACAATAAGGTTTCAAACCACCAATTCAGCCAATCAGAGCTTTAGAATCTAAATATAAATTTAAACTTTTGCAACTTTAAAAAATATATGTCGGAATAAAATAAATAATACACCAGGCTATTTTGAGACCAAGGTTAATTGACTAGAAAAGATCCTTTGAATACGTATCATAGAGGTTTTCTGGTATACTATGAATGCGGTCATGTATATTTATGGCTGGTTTTCCCAACCTTCGGAGCTTTAAAGGTATGCTGAAAATATATACCCTATAGGATCATTGTACCCGATAAAATGATTGTTGGTCAACTGGCGCATTGTTGGTGTGCAATAAACAAGATATGCATGGATGAACTTCATCTTTAACTGCAGAAAAAACATACTTATCAGAATTTTTCCGTATATTTTTTCTGAAATAACTTCATTATCATGTGTTCTTTAAACTTACGGTTTCTCGTGCAGGAATTATGAGAGCAAATGGATATAAATTAAGATATTGTCAGTCACGGGCGAATTTCTTTTTAAATTTACCACTTATCATGGTAATCAAAAAAATTCTTCTGTGATTTTTTCACAAAGTAATGGATCAAAAGATGACATATGATGATCCCAAGCTTTCATGAACAGAAATTAAATGTACGATGTAGGGCGTAGCATTGCGATACATTTTTGTAGCTGTACGCAGCGTTTTACTGTAGGTCACTTTTTTCGGATTGTTGGAGTGCAACACTTTTTTATTGTACGCATTACTGTAGTGAAACTATACGCATAGTTGGACTCGATGTATTACGAAAACGGCTGTTTTATTTTTCATTATTGGGAAAAGATGGAATTTTTCTTCATCTTTTTCAATTAAAAGACACCTGGAATCAAATAAATATAGTTTCAATCGCTATGCTACGGTGGTACATTTAGGATACACAAAATTTTATTTTTTTTTATAATATTATGTCGAGCGCTCGACTTATTATGTCGAGCTCTCGACTTATTATGTCGAGCGCTCGAATAATTATCTCAAGCACTCGACTTAATAAAGCGAGCTCTCGACATATTTTATTTCTAATTCCGGATTATTTGTGGGTTAAAATAATATTTAATACTAAGTACATTTGTAACTTCGTATACATGACCCGGCACTTGAGCTAGGGGATCAGGGGCTTCCTCCGTCTACAGAGCTAGTCGAGGGGCGTCCTTAGGTTGTGCATAGGGAATACGCTTGCGACGGGTTAGCCAGTGTCATAATACAGCTGTAGGCAAAAAAAAGGCAAAAAAATCCCGTCTATATATTTCGATACTGAAGAGCAGGCCTTTAGGACCGTATAAGAGCCTAAATTTCCAACCCTACCCTTCTCCAATTTCGTTGCCCGGTTGTCCCTCCCGCCTTGGTTCTTTCTGTCCACTCGGCAATATTTTAGCTATATCAGGACGAAAACAAGTTATAATCAATTCAAACATTAATCTGAAAGAAAACAGAAAGAATCAAGGTGGGAGGGACAACCGGGCAACGATTTTTGACTGCCACTGGAAAATGGCCTCCTCTTCGGTATCGAAATATATAGAAGGAATCTTTATTCTGCACAGAGCGTGACCCTTTCTACCCCGTCGCCAGCGACAAGGTATTGCCCAATCAACCACGAGGGATGCCCCCCCCCCCCCNAGCTCTGTACACGGAGGAAGCCCCTGATCCCAGGTCATGTATACGAGGTTACAAATGTATTAAATATCATTTCAATCTACAAAGAATCCGGAATTGCAAAAAAAATATGTCGAGCGCCCGACATAATAAGTCGAGCACTCGACATAATAAGTCGAGCTCTCAACATAATAAGTCGAGAGCTCCAGATAATAAGTCGAGCGCTCGACATAATAAGACGAGAGCTCGAGATAATAAGTCGAGCGCTCGAGATAATAAGTCGAGCGCTCGAGATAATAAGTCGAGCGCTCGGCATATTATAAAAAAAATTGTGTGTCCTAAATGTACCACCGTACTTTGCAAACATATACGACTTTTATATTGCCTTGATGGGTTTGGTTCTTACTTACTGTACATTCTATTTGATAGGGGAAATAGCATACTTAAGGTAGTTCGATCCTTATAAAAATATCAGACAGAATTCTTTTCTTTTAAGATATATGTTCCAAAAATAAAATAAAAATGATATGTCACCGATCATCTTTTCCTGTTATCTGGTTTTGAAAATCTGGCCAAATTCAGTATTTTTCAGCAATATTTACAAAGAACATATAGGGAACTGTGAGAACATGCTTATTGTTTATCATTCATATAAAATAAATATCAGACAGATTTTGTTTATTTTTTGATATTTCAAAGATATATACTTAAGCTATCTCTTACGCTGAAAAAATCTACATGTCACCGTTCGATTAAGAAAGTTATTTGATATAGTTTACGAAATAGACAATATTTACGGGAAAAGGGAGCTAATTCGCGGGAAAGTGCACGTCAATCTATTATGACGTCACAATGAATACGCCAATACAGGACTATTCCGGCTTGAAAATCAAGTCAATTCCGCATCCGTTACACAAATGCGCCAATCGAATGCGCCGTGTATTAGTGTCGATCTACCTTAAAATCAAACTCCATTAGTTCGTGCACACGCTATGTGTCCTCGCTACTAGATTCTGTTGACTGGAAAATAGTACTTCACTTTTCTATCAGTTTTTGAATCATAGTATTCCATTTAATTTGAATATTTCAATATATGCTACTGATAAGATAACCCTATAGGATCACTGTACCCGATAAAATGATTGCTGGTCAGGTCCATAGGAAATCGTTGGTGTGCAATAAACAAGATATGCATGAATGAACTTCTACTTCAACTGCCAGATTTTTTTTTCTGAATTTTTTCCCCAAAATTACTTCAATATCATATGTCCTTTAAGATATTGTCAGTCACGACCTAATTTCTTTATAAATTTACTCTTTCTTGTGGTAATTTCAAACGTTTTACAGTGTTTTCCCCTAGAAGGCTCTGTCCAAAGATAGTGTAGCGTGTAGCCTTTAAAACAACAATATCACTGGGTTCGTTTCAGTTTAAACTAAAGTTTGTTATAAAATATAATTGAAACAATGGCAAAACTATAACTAAAACAATGTCAAAACCAATCAACTAAGTTATATACAGGGGCTCCTTGCAAATTAATAAAGTCACTCAAAATAGCACAACAAATCATTAATCTAAACTACAAACTACATGAAACATCTATTTAAATATACACACAACCCGCCTTCGAACACTCATGAAAACTATTAACCTCAAAAACCTGTCTCAACCCGAAGATCACAAAACGGTTCTGAACCAAATGAGGGTCGTAAGTTGTAACCACTGGTTTCAACACCGGACCCTGCAAAAGGTTATCCTCACAACCACTAAACAATCACAAGCCTATGTGAGTCATAAGTTGTCGCCAGAGGGACAACACCAAACCCAGCAAGCGGCTGTATTGTTCGACACCTTGTCTTACCTTGCTCTACAACAAGCGTGGTTCCGCCACAGATTTTCTTCAACGACCAGAACAATTTCACCCAAGTGACGCGGCCCTTAAGTACTCAGGACGCGGACGCGACGAAAGGCACCCCGGAATGAACCAATCAGAATCGTTGAGAATCTCCCTTTTCAATTTACATCTATATGACCCCTTATACATTGAAATATTCCGGTTTGAATGAACATGAGCATCCCGGGATGAGCATCTGCATAAGATATAAATAACAAATAAAGATTGTATCAGTCACGATTTATGTGAAACAATTAGTTGTTGATAAATTTACAATGATTTCCAGTTTGGTTTCCATGATAAACAATCCAGGGCCGCGCTCGATTGGCTGTGCAGAACATGTGCAGTACAGAGTGTTCTGCACAGACGAATCGAATGTCACAGAACAGGAAGTCGCGCTCTCTATGGTGGAAGACAAAAGGCGGGAAATATTTCTGAAATAAAACTTGAAATCAAACAGTAGATGTAAAATATATTGTCACATTTACGTTATTTCATACAATACTTTGTGTTTTACTGTGCCCATAATGCAAATTCTGATGTGAAAAGGATCAGAAAATGCTAAACTGGTGTCTTTCTTTTAAGGACCTGTTCCACGACACTTTATTCCTGTTCTAACTGTGCAGTACACCCTTTTATATTTTTTTATTTTAATAGCACTGAAACCCTTCGCTCGCATTCAGAGTGTTGTTGACATCAATAAATATCTGTTATTAATCAATTTCATACTTATAACAATCAAGAAAGAAATTTTTATTTGTCAAAAAATTGCAAAATATTCAAATCAAAACATTTTGCTTCCATCTTGGTCACGTGACTGTTCCACTCACACCACCTTTCCAGTCGGTACAGACGGAACTGTGCAGTACAGGTGTTCCGAATCACTCGTTTGCTGTACTGCACGTCCATCACACAATTCACAGGCCAATCGAATGCCCCCCAGGTAAGTTTTGGTGGTTGCAGTAAAGTGTTGATTTAATTATACAAGTGAAGTGATGATTTACTGATTTCGCTACAATAGCATATGATGATTCCAAGTTGCCATTAACAGGACTTGAATATAAGTTTTAGGGTGTAGCACTGGAAGCGATTTTTTAGCTGTACGCATCGTTTTTCCGTAGGTCATATATTTAGTGCAACACTCATTTTTACTGTTCGCATGGATGTAGTGAAGCTATACGAGTAGTTGGTCTAAAAGTATTACGGGAATTGTTGTTTTCTTCTTCATAATGGAAAAAGGGTAGATTTTTTTTCTCTTTTTTTTTCTTATTAAAGGATCTACAGAGTCAAAATATAGTCATTTTAATCTTGATGAAAAGGTTACATTATTGAAATCGGTGAAAATATTCTTAAGTTATATAAATGCAAATATTTAACATAAATACTACAGTTTTTCCCAAGTCACTGACAGTTAAAGAGATTTGGAGATGCCAGATTCCGTCGTCAGTCGGGTTTATGTAATCTGAAAATACAAAAGTACCCCCCCCTCAAGTTGCATAATAGACCTAAACAGTAAATTTTACTATGTTGCACACGTGTTTCAAAGAGTAACCTTTCATCAATAGCATTAGAATCAAATTATATAAAGGGCCATAATCCAAAAATAGTCAGAAAAAAGTATTCATTACCGAAAATATCGAAATAGAAGATCAAATCCAGAACCAAGGACATCCATCGAGTGCAATACATGGAATGAAACCTTTGTAGTTTTAAGATAAAAACAATTAAATTTCCATAAAACGCGAATTAAAATTTTCATTTCAGACAAGTCTGACTACTGGACTTGTGAATTTCTTCTGGGACCTCTTGTCCAGCAGCAGTGACATCGACTCGAGTGGTTTCAAAATACAAAAAATGCATAAAAAATAGTCATTTTGCATAATTGTTTTGAACGTACTTTGATTTAAAATGGACTATGTTTTAGGGGATTTCGGTGGGGGATATTGCGTAGAAAAATGATTCAGAAAAATTATTTATTTAGATGTTATTCTCTGGCAGATTATTAGTTTCTTTTTTTATTATTTGTATACCCCCCAGATAAAAACAAATAGTCGGCCCCTTATGTCGCTCCTAAATTTATGAAAAACATGACCTATTCCTTTCATTCAATTTCGGTCCTAGTAGGAAAAACAAGATAGCCGCTATTGACAATGCAATAAATGGGTAAAGATTTTCAGGTCCTCACCTTTTTGATGTTATCAAATGAAATCTGGCAAGTGCAAATGTATTTAAACAGAAGGGCTATATTAGGCGTGAATTTTGTTCCGATAATGTTGGGTAATTTTCAGAATATCCTCAAATGTTTGCCAAAATCACGTAAGGTGGTCTCTGGTACATGTAAGTATATATTAAGACTAAAATTAATATATGCCACACTTGTATGATTTCTGACTTATCAACAGTCAGACATGACTGTAAATAGCCTTTTGTGTCAATTTAAAACAGTGTTTTAGAAGATGGTACCTTTCCTGAAATGTCATCAATTTTTCCGCAATTTTCGCGTTTCCCAAGCGGTAAAATATATTACAAAGACTCTTATTAAGAGGTCAATCTTTCCGGTTTCACAGGCTCCTTTTTCAGTAGTTCCTGCTTCACAATCGACATCTTCTCCCGTTTTCACTTGCACTTTTTTTTACCACGATCCCGTTAACCACCTACTTAAAAATGCATACCCCGCAATAAAACAGCGTTCGAGAAATATCTACATATCACACACAACATGTGTATATCTAACGAACCTCTTCACCTGGTGTTGGTCCAGCGTGTGCAAAACTTAGCAATTACAGGTTGGCGAAATTGGTGAAATTTTGAGCATTTTCAAAATTTTCCGACGCAACCAACATTTAAAAACGCAAGTGTTTCAATCGTGTTTGTAACTTGTTTAGAATTATGTAACGCACATAAGAATGTGCGAAAATATTTAACACGTCGGCATACGTTGGCACTATTCGTTATAGTATGACAGACATAAACTAAATGATGTTCGAGCAAAAAAAAAAACATTTTGTGAATTAGAACAGAGGAAATGACACGAATGCAATTGCAACCACCAGAAAAATCATGAGGGCACAACATATATGGTATCTGCATCCGTCAATAGGTAAATATGCAAACTTTTTATGGTAGGTTTACACTGCCGATCAAAGCAACTCGACAGGAACCGATCTATGAATATTCATGAATATTCATCGATCGGGACACTGATCTTGAATGCTCATGTTCGGTCTACTAACCAAATTGGGACGATTTTACTAACTCTGCTGAACTCGAGCTGTGTTCCCGAATATTTTTGACATGTCAAAAAATATCGTGAAGGGGGCTTGTGCATATGTCGAGAACAGGTCGGGAATCAATCGGGGTCTGATCGAGGTAGTTGTGAAGAGGTCGAATAGGGATCGGTTTTGATCGAGTTTCAAAATTTTAGGCGATCATTGAGATCTCTACTTGACTTTAACTCACTCGCTTCTCGATTTATGCCGAGTCGCTTCCAGACCAGTACTGGTAGTACTCGATCATTACTCGACTAACACGATTCTTTCTTTTTTTCTATACAAGATCTTCCCGACCATAACTCGATTTTTTCCCGACCTGTATCCGACTTTTACTCGTTTACTCGATTTAACACGACAGCATGTAATCTTTTCACAATATACCAAAATGAGGCTTTCAACAGACTATTATGATCAAGTTTGGTTGTTGATCATCTTTGATATGATGAGAATCTGCCGGATACTATCTCAAGTGGGGACCAGTCAAGGACTATTACCTTCAATTTTGGCCAATTGGCAAAGTAATTTCAGAGTAGAAGATCTTTGAATGGCTTAGTAAGGTCGAATATTAAATTATGTGTCCCGTTAGAATGCATACAGACAAGATAGATACTATTTCGAAATTGGAACATCCAAGGACTATTTTGACCAATTTTTGACTGCAATTGGTACAGCGAAAATCCTTCTTGTACAATGTCTATTTTTCCCTCCTTTGGCGGTGATCTTGTATTAGCTGACGATATGGCAGACACTTATTTGAAAAGGGACATCGTTTGGCAATCGTAACAAGTTTGGTCTGATTTGCTTAGGGGTTTCAGAGGTAACGTTGAATGAGTTTTCCCATAAGATCCAATTTAAAACTACATTCCCACTTGGCGGTTATATATGATTAAAAGCGGACATGACGGTTTTTTCACATTAAACCAATCGAGGTAGAATATATTTGAATGCAAAGTTCATGGATAACGGACACAAAACAATGGCAAAAGCTCAACCTGGCTATATCAGGATTGTAGAAAAGAATATCAGATTGTGCATGTTACTAGTAGAATTAAAGAATGACGTGCAGGGGCTTAAAATTCAATCGACTAGCTATTGAAATTGAACCCAAGATGTACCAAACACATTCCAAAAACAGATTCACTAAACACATGAATTCAAGAATTAAATGTTGTTTCTTCCGAGCAGGTTGGTACTCTTACCACAAGATTTGATTCAAGCTAAATGACATAAGAAAAATGCGATTTTGAACATTTGTAACATGTACTAGAAGATAAAAAATTCTTTTATATTTGCAACGGGCAAATGATGTACCTAACGGGCAGCCGCTCGCCATTTTCACTTTCTAAAAACATGATTTTTCTACAGAAAGCAGGGTCTTAAGCTATACACGGAAACTACTGTAAATCTAGTTACTACCCATATCATGTGATGATACGTCTTCTGTTTTATATACCAGATTAGTCCTACATTAAATGACAAGAAAACTGCACAGTCGCATTCTGATGCATAATGATGAGGATGACCTGCTAGTATGTGAAAGCGAACATTCATTCCTCTATAATGATGACTTTGAAGCATTTGCTATTGTCTTACCAAAATTACGCGCCTTCTGTGGCAGATCCGCCTTTTCTGCTACTCTATATTTATCACAGTTATCATTTTTTACTTGAAGCATCAGCTACATTGGCCACCAATTTTGCTTCTCTACCACCATGTTAAACTGTTCCCCGAATTTTCATGTTTTTCCCCATATATACAAACGTACTAACAGGACAAAACTCGAGCACACTCGACCATTTCACGATCTTCTCCTGACCAGGTCTAGTTAATCAAACACAAATCGGGCTATGATCTGGCTCAATCTGACAAAGTCTGGTTGGTCGAATGAGAGTCGAGTGTAAATCGCACGTGAATCGTAAAGAGATCGAGAATGGTCGAGTGTCAGTCGTGTTAAATCGGGTAAAGGTCGAGTGGACATCGTGAGCTATCTCGATCAATGAATTTTATGACGTTGATCGGGATAAAACAGCATGGTCCAGTTGATCGAGTTGGTCTGATCGGCGGTGTAAACCTAGCATTACGTGCATGTATATAGTATAGATGTGCATGTAACTACTTGATGGACATTCGCCTTTGTGAAAGTTACAGGGATGCAGAGATGAACACTCATTCCCGCCATGGGTCAAGTGAAATCTATATCCTGTTTGCATTGTTACAAATGATATGAATTTCAATATGCTGTAAATATGTTCTGAGTTAAATAAAAATGCTTTATCCTCAGTAATGAACGAACAATTGAAATAATCATTTTAGTAGATTAATAGGTAGTAAAAGTGCGACATATTTGAATAAATGTATCACTTTTAATAAGTGAAAATAAATATATTGATAGTAAAAATGCGTACAGTGAAATATCACTGCACAACAACCATGCGTACTGTTTCACTCCAACAATGTGACAGAAGTGACCTACAAAATTTCTTTGCGTACAGTGGAAAAAAATCGTTCTGTTGGTTGCAATTTGGGTTATTTCCAAACGTCCTTTTCACAAAAGAGAAATAATACACTGTTTCACCACTGGAGTACATTTAAAATCATGAATATGCGGTTAAAATGTTCAAACAAGGCCCAGAAGTAGTCAAATCAATCAAAAAATTGACAGCCTTTTAGAATATCCCCTTTTACATCACGCAATGCTATCACTATTGAAAATTTAAAAACGGAAAACATATCTAGATACAATAATGCAATCATTTCTCGAAAAATCAACTCCAATTTGTGCTTAAAAAGGTACTTAATTTCGAAGTGAAGATGCAGTTCATTCATGCATATATTGTTTATTGCACACCAACAATGCGTCAGTTGACAACCAATCATTTTATCGGGTACAGTGACATTTTGCAATAAATGAAGGAAAGATAATTGGAAACACTTACGATTGCCGAACATTACAATCACTTGCCACAATCCACCAGGGAACTGCACAAGAAAAACAAAGTCTAGTTCTAAGGTGTTCATTTTTTTACACGTAAATTTTCTAAACCATGGCCCTTCTGGAAGACATAGACGTCAATGTAACAATCTTGTTTATTTGTATAACGTTAGTTTCCATAACATCTGTATAATCCAAATAAATTCCATGAGAAAGGACGGCTGGTCGAAATGTTGGAAATATGTGTTTACAGTTCTTATTATATAAAATCCCTATTGTGCCAGATCTAAACAGATACACACAATGTGGTATACACGTGGTGGTTTGTTTATAGAATTTAAAAATTTTAAAATCTATGATAAAGGAATGATTTTGATTAAACTATTACCAATTTCCCTTTTCTTGACGGCGATGTCCCACTAACTCTATCCTACCGGGTGTATATATCTCAAGTGGTACGATAAGCGGGTGCGTTTTTCCACACGGTTACAGATTTCATAAATTAGTATCTCCCTCATGCAAAGCTCTGTCCTTAGCTGATTTTAGCTTTACATTTAGAACTTATTGGTTATTTGTTCTCTCTCAGTTTTTAACATCTTTGAGTTTATGGACATCGGTATTTAGTCATTTGTTACCACTGTGTCGATACCTCTGCTGGCGGACTGTTTGTCCCAGAGGGTATTCACCAGCCCAGTAGTCAGTACTTCGGTGCTCAACCGACAGCCGATTCTATTTTGGAACCTTACAATATCTAAATTATTGGAAATTTTGTTGAAAACTAAGGAGTATCTCCCTCATGCAAAGCTCTGTCCTTAGCTGGTTTCGGCTTAACATTTAGAACTTATTGGTTATTTGTTCTCTCTCAGTTTTTAACATCTTTGAGTTTATGGACTTCCAAACGTTTAGATATGATATGCACTGAAGAGACAAAAGTTGTCGAATGCGCATACGCAGAAAATAAATTCAAGGTAACTTCGGTATTTAGTTATTTATTAAGAAGTTTTATAGAACACATGAACATTTAATATCTAAATATCTAAATATTGCGCGACTCGGAAACAGCTTATTACCTAGGGCATTTCTCAGCTTCGTTTTTACGGAAATGGTTTTAAAAAATACGAGGAACAGATAAAAAAAAATCCAGAAAACTTGGATGTAAATTACATAATATTACATAATGATGAATATCGATGGGAAATTCTACATGAATTTGAATTAAATTGGCTTTGGGGTCCTATGACCTGAACATTCTACACGTTTACTGGTCTCTCACTGATACTGCCGATTTCTCCTAAAATACATAAACCCTTCGGGAGGTTTAAGCATGATTCTTGAGTTCGATATTTCTTCTGTAGTGCAACAGTGATTTACCAGCATACTAGGCTCCTTGAGTAAACAATAAAAGTTTTGATTCGGGAAGAATATTCGTCAGATGAAGGTGGCCTTTAAATATCTGTAAGGTATTTTTGGTGGTATCGGTTACATCGATGGAAATAGTTCATACATTGACATAAAACATTTTGTTTTAATTTATAACATTAACAGGGTTTTTATCTATTGAGAAACGAACGGTTGGAAGGCGATTTCGCTATTAATATATCTACTTCTAACCCTGTTGGGTTCCTACCATGCATCCTTATATACATATATGTAAAAGAATGGATAACAGGAAACACCTACAACGGCCGAAAATTATAATCACATGCCACAATCTGCTATGGAACTACACAGGAAAAACACGTTAAAGACAAAAGACAAACAAAGACAACGATAGGAACTCGGGACAGCTGGACTTGGTACCGGCACTAGAAAAACCCAGCGGTAGGGTTAAACGACCGGATTATGTGCACCCAAACCTCCCTTATATATGTCCCCCGTTCCCTATAGAATAAAAAACATACGAATAAACCCAATACAAGTAGACTACTAACTTCATGACCACAATCTTGAAAGAAGAGAAAGAGACAATACGTCATTTT
>MJUU01064131.1:0-12716 GCA_002080025.1 Modiolus philippinarum
GTCGGGGAAAGCCACCTATAAATACGTACCACGACGTCACAGCATTGCGCAAAAATAGTCATGGGAATTCCCCTCTTTTAAGTGATCTAAAATTACACCTGGTCAATTGACCTTTGTCTTGAATTAAACCTAATATATCAATGTTTAAATGGGTACATCATTCATCAAATTCCCTTGACTAGTTTTAAAGGTGCAAGAATACAAAGTCTATCTTTAGATTCAAAAGGTCTATTTTCTCATTCGTTCCAACTCTGATTGGTTGAATTGGTGGTTTGATACCTTCATATGCAGTTTCCTCTTTGACTTGACGCATGTTATTACAATTTTCATCCATTTTATCATATGTTTAGTAATAAATACAGACGTTTTGAATATGTGATACAGTGTATGACGTTCATTCCGTATTCACACTATGACGTCATACCCTTTATCGCATGGCTTACCCTTTATCGCATACCCTTTATTGCACAGCTTACCCTTTATCACATACCCTTTTTCGAAAAAAAAAAATTCAAAATTACTTTTTTTATTAAAAAAAAATTGCGGGGGTTAAATTTTTTTGCGGGGGCTAATTTTTTTTTTGGGGGGGCAAACATTTTTTTTGGGGAATAACAAAGATTTGTTTGGGGTGAAATTATTTTGTGAGGATCAGTTAAAAAAATCTAGCTAACTTTTTTCTTTACATGTTAGATTTAGTCCAAAACTTCTAGTCCTTTCCGCCTATTTTGAAATTTTCCTCTTCACAAAATACATGCATTTTCGCTTACTGATTTCAATTTTTGACAGTATTTTTCGGATTAGTAGTCCTCTGGTTAAATATATGATAAACTGTATAATACATGGCAAAATCCGTATCACATGCCGCATCATCCCTCGACCAATATCAGCCCTCGGGCCAGAGGCCCTCGTGCTGATATTGGTAACTCGGGATGATACGGCATGTGATACGGATATTCCCTATGTAAGTACTTCCTTTTATATTTCCTGTTATAATTACTCTAAGCATAATATTACGTTCAGAATACATCTACAAACGAATAACAAAGCAAGAATGGGGAAAGAGGGAATTCACAAATCCAAAATCATGGCAATTCATATCCAAGACGTATTGAGACAGTATGAAAAAGACGAAACAAATAAAACAAAAAAGAAACAAGAACGCCACATAACTTAAGCACCTGCAGTATGAACCCCCTCAAAAACTGAGGTATCATCAGGTGCTCCGGAAGGGTATGCATATTCTGCTCCAGTCGTGACACCCATAACACTTCCAGTGTGAAAGTCCGGTTTTGTCACAGTCGGTGCAAGTCAGTCCGATTATAAACTCTGGATATACTTAAAGATATTAATGTTCATTTGTGAAATAGATACATTGTAACAGTCTGTCAAATCGTGATGACGACCGTCAAAGTTCTGTAGTGACAATTGCAACACCGACTGAACATACCCTTGATGTACAAGTTTTTGAGAGAGTGATTTTGTACAAACTAAATTCTCGGAAATAGCGATTGAAATGTGAAATGTAAACGCCATATGCCGGAGATGTAGGAATATTACTGAACAAAAACGGGAACTTCACTATTTCAAAGTCGAAATCATCACGCTTGTCGTAATGTTTCGTTTTCAGACGTCCAGAGTTGTCAATGTAAAGGTATAGGTCCAGATATGATGGTGTAACAACGGTCTCTTTAATTCTGAGTCCGTTTTGGTATATAAGATGAAGCTTAATTTGAGGATTGTTCAATGAAAAAATATCATCTATATAACGGAAACTGAAATTAAAGGACTTGGACAGTTATTGTCTTTTTCTGAGTTAGCCTTTTTACGAACATGGCCTCATACGAATAAAGAGACAAATCTGCTAAAAGTGTTGCACAATTAGTCCCCATTGGTATCCCTATTGTCTGCTGGAAAACTTGTCCTCCAAATTCTACAAATATGTTATCAATCAAGAATTCCAGCATTGCAATGACATCCTCCTCTGTACACTTTTTATGTGAATCAGTTTGATGTTTAACAAAATAGGCCCCATCAGAAACGACAAATCATCGAGGTTGATCTGAGTTAAGAGGAACCTATAATAGACTTGCAGTGCATTCATTTACTGATAACAAAAATGTAATTATATCGATAACCAAAAGACTTAGCTTATTCTGAAATGAAACTAGAAAAACTTATTGATATTTAACACCACTCCTCCATTTGATTCCAGAAATTAAAAAAAAAACACAATCAAATCAAGCTCTGAAATCAAGGGTACACATCTACATTATATCACAAAGACTGTGAGAGTTTCACCAAATTCTATTCAGTGGTTCAGAAGGAGTAGAAGTCTTGTGGTGGTGTATTTACCCTTGTCTTTGCTATGTTGTCTCATTGTGTGTTAAATATCAATTGGTGTGTTTATGGATTATTGACTTAAGAATTTTCTCCTTCAGTCCTTTTTGCTTCAGCATTCGTTTGCTTTTGCAAAACATTCTTTGGCCAAAGACCATCATTTCCAAAAATAATTATTTGGAAACAACGGCAGTAGAATACCGAAAAAACAAGGGAAGCGAAGACTACAAAAATCGAAATCCAAAGACATGGCAAAAATGGCAACAGAGAAAAACAAAGACAAAACAAGGACGTGAGACAGCTACAATGCACGGAAATAAAAAGACGACATTAAAAACTAAGGCACTCATAGTGTGAACTCCCATGAAAACCGGGAGTGACATCAAGTGCTCCGGAAGGGTAAGCATGTCCTGCCCCGCTAGCGACACCCGTCAAACTATCAGTAAGGCATAAAAAATAACTAAATACCGAAGTTACTGTGAATTTATTTTCTGCATATGCGCATTTCGACAACTTATGTCTCTTCAGTGTTTTGAAAGGTCTGTTTGGTAGCGGATTGGTTAATGTCATTTTCTAACCCTTAGACAAAAACCAATGAAATCCATGATACATGTTACTTCTCTAACCCTCAAACAGTATCATGGTGAAATTTTGAAAAACATGTTTGTAAATCTCTATAGTATGAGAACAATCACAAGGACAAATCGGTAGCACAAACATCACTCACGAAGGCAAAACTAAACTTGTACAGATGATATACAACTAAAGTAATGACAGTGTGAACTCCCATAAAAACCGGGAGTGACATCAGGTGCTCCGGATGGGAAAGCATGTCCTGCTCTGCTAACGGCACCCGTCACACTATCAGTGAGTCAATCCAGGGTTGAGTCAAAACCGGTTATGTCAAATCCGTGAAGATAAAAAACAAATGAATTACTCGTTCAGTATCCAGGAGATATAGCTTTTGGGGGTTAGGGATGGGAGGGGCTACATACATTTAATCATTTTGTAGTAAAATTATCATCAGGCACCCAATACTAAATACAAGTTTATCGAACAAGGAAGCAGAATTGTTTGATTTATTTATTTACTTATTTATCATTAAAATATGTTGTTTTTTTTTTCAATTTGTTCAGGGATTTGTTATTAAGACAGGTTCATATTGTGAAAGGAACATTATTTCTTGATTAAATTCAGTCCAGTTTTCTTTAATAAGCAATAAAAGGATATAGAGTAAATGCACATTAGAGAATGTCTCTAACAAGACATGGTAGAAACAAGCGATAAAACAACAACCACATTGTTGTTTTTTTTCTCACTTTTGAGACAGAACAGTTCCTATTTTTAGCGGTGTGAGATTTCTTGTCTTACACTAGTGTAAGACAAAAAAATCACGTGCAGTTTACCTTCAAATATCGTGTTTTGCATATAAGGGTCTGTAGTCTACATCTGTCCTCATTAGTGATCATAAGAGTATTTAATCTACGTATTATAAAAGTGTTATACCATATGAAGTAACATTTCACTGGAAAAAAACAAGAAAAATCGGCTTTTTCAAATATGGCGCGCTCGGGTGTACATTCCTGATTTTATGACGTTACAAAAAGGGACATAACTCCTTGTGTAAACAGACGAAAGGGGACGACATTTTTGTGTGGATTTTAGTATATTTTAGGTTGAATACAGTGAGAAATAAAATCAAACACCAGTGGAAGTGCGAGACAAGAGGATCTCAGACACCCTCGGGTAAGATTTCAATCATCTCGGACTCAGCAAGCTTCGTCCGAGACCGGAAATCTTACCTTTTGGTGTTTGAGATTCTCTTTTCTCACTTTTGAGACACAGCAGTTCTTATTTTTAGCGGTGTGAGATTTCCTTGTCTTACACTAGTGTAAGACAAAAAAATCACGTGCAGTTTACCGGCAAATATCGTGTTTTGCATATAAGGGTCTGTAGTCTACATCTGTCCTCATTAGTGATCATAAGTGTATTAAATCTACGTATTATAAAAATGTTATATCATTTGAAGTAACATTTCACTGGAAAAAAACAAGAAAAATCGGCTTTTAAAATATGGCGCGCTCGGGTGTTCATTCCTGATTTTATGACGTTACAAAAAGGAACATAACTCCTTGTGTAAACAGACGAAAGGGGACGACATTCTTGTGTGTATTTTAGCATATTTTAGGGTGAATACAGTGAGAAATAAAATCAAACACCAGCGGAAGTGCGAAAAAAGAGAATCTCAGACACCCTCGGATAAGATTTCAATCATCTCGGACTCAGCAAGCTTCGTCCGAGACTGGAAATCTTACCCTTGGGTGTCTGAGATTCTCCTGTCTCGCACTTCCCCTGGTGTTAGATTCTTAATGTCTCGCACTTCCCCTGGTAATAGATTCTTAATATCTTGAAGTCACAAACATTATCTAACTGTCCTCGAATATCTGAGCATGGAGGTATAAATATAGAAGGAGTGACAACAGAAAATTACCATCAAATGGACAACACCCCTGGCCCTTTGTGACTATCTGCGGTGCTGCAGTTGTTGTGGTCATCTTGGTAATCAAGTAAATCACGTGTTGTATTACCTTGTCTGATGAGTATAGTACACAACATGGAATCTGGCGCTTCATTTCAAAGTTGTCGTTGTAGTTACGGTACTTTGCATTGATTTTTAGGACAATCTTCGAAATCGGTCAAGATTTACGCGAATTACAACATAAGAAATGGCCGGTTGGCGGTTTTAATTTTATATGCAGTTCATTTTATACTAAAAATTCTATATGTTCCGGTCAAAAGCGGAAGTTGGAAAAATTGGCTATAGAGGAACTTGAAATGCGGATTCACCCAATGTTTATAATGAATTTGCCGGATATTGTATTCTGTGTTTGAAATTCGACTATTTTATCGAGGTGCCGATGGTGAAACATGTGCACTCCATTCCGTTAGATTGCCATTTTTTTCTAACAATATTATTACATACAAAACTTATTTGTTTTAACCGGGTAATTCTTTCTTGAATCTACTTATTTAATTTTTCCATATATATACTAGTACTTTATCTTGGTTATAAATTTAAATTGGACTATATTCGTCTCAGACTTCATGGGATTTTGTATACTATAACTATTCTTTTTGGGAAGGATTTAATGAAGCCGAAAACAAATCATTATTTTTATTTTTGTTTGCCGTTGCACTCATTTCGGTAAAGTGGGACATACTTGAAGTAGTTACAAAGTCCAAACTTTAAAAATTCACACTACTGTTGTGTTAATGTCAAGAAGACTGATAATAATTTCAGAACATGTTTTGGATTATTTTAAGGAAGGGATAGAAATACTAGTATTTTTTCGGCGGGAGCTGAAATTTAATGTCTGAATTCATATATAGTGCTTGACCACTTATTTTCAATGCCAAAGACGTCCTCAATGCTGCATTATCCATTTCTCCTCTTAAAATGCTCAAAGTTCTTTTCTACTTAACTTGCACATTAAATAACGCATTTAAATGTCTCTGACTTGCACAAACTTTTTATCATTGCCAGTCGGAGACATTATTTAATTTCTCTGTAGTTTTCAGATACCCAATCATTATACATCTGATACATTTTGCGGTCGTGATTGTGTTATGCATTTGATCTTTGATAAAATTTTCTCTTTTTTCTTTTGCATTTACGACCACTCAAAATCACATGAGAACTACCGAAAATTATAACACATGCCGAGTTCCAATGATGATAAATTAGCGAGCTATCGTAATACAGGCGTCATTGTAGATGGAACGGCTGAAGTCGTGTTGTTGTTACTCCTTCTATATTTATACCTCCACGATCTGAATGAAATCTTCAATATATACACAGGCGGGGATTCATTTACATTGTGTACAAACAATGAAAATCTTAAACATGATAAAGATGTTGCTATTTTTTATTTTGGTCTTATCAATATTAATCATTATTACTGTAAACGTGGACATTTTCGCGGGGTGTTATTTTCGCGATGTTGTGTAACAAACATTTCGTTGGGGGGGGGGGGGGGTATTTTCGTGCTCTAGGCCTTTCATATTCGACAATGTCATTGCGATTACATAGGTCACTTCAAAATCAAACTATTTCGTGGGGAAATTTTCGCGGATTTTTCTTGATCGCGAATGTAGGGAAAATAACCCCTGCGCGAAAAGTTCCACATTTGCAGTATTTTTAATATACTTCTCTTGTAGCAAGTTGCAACAACGTTGCATTCGATTTTGTTTTGTCAATGAGGGCGAGCTGACAAATCATCCGAATGTATATGTCATATTTTGAAAACTAAGGATTATCTCCCTCATGCAATGTTCTGTCCTTAGCTGGTTTTGACTTCCCATTTAGACCATATTGGTTATTTGTTCTGTATTAGTTTTTAAACATCTTTAAGTATGTTAAGAGTTTATCTGTACTTAAGTGACAAAAGCTGTCGAAATTGCCATATGCAGAAACTAAATTTACAGTTAGTTCGGTATTTACTAGTTATTAGTAAATTGATGCGAAACTATCATATGAATGATAATACTATTTGGAAACATAGGTCTTCTCGATCAGGGTTTCATATTGACTCATATCGAGTTAAGCCTTTACAATCTTGGATTCAATAATAGTTATATATAAATGAGATCAGTACAGAGGTTTTAAGGTCGATATCAAGATGTTGTGTATCGCTATGGGATATCTGTTTCCAGTATGACAACAGATCTTTCCCTTTAGAACTAAAGTTTGTTTTTCCTCGACCGGATTTGACTTTACTACTGGAGTTGAAATGTTCAACATAGCGGTGTCTTAAAAGAAGCAGGAGATGCTTATTCTATCGGTATACCTAATCTGTTGCATGGTTTTATTCGGTCCGTGTGAGCATCTGTATGTGTGTCTTCATTTTTCCTTTTGTCCTTTTTTTATTTTGTTTCTTAGTGTTTCCGATGTTGCCATTGTCCATGGATTGTTCTTTCTTTTGACTGACAGTTCGGTTCTCACTTACTTTACATAGAAACGAAATTCCTTTAATTATATTTTGTACCTGATTTTTTTTTCATAGTAATAATCACACAACCATCTGTGATTCAAACATGTTAAACATCGTAATTGCAAATCGTAGGTTATTTGTTTCACCTTGCAATCTCATAATTCACACCTGTTAGCCGTTTAAAAAAAGAAACAAAAATCTCGCAAAATAAATTTATTTTGCATCCAAGACACTCTTTATAAGTTAAAATATTTTGATTGCTGACCTTAAAAAAGTAGAAAGAGAGCCAATATGAAAAGCATTACACAATAATACCTTTATTGATTAACTTCAATTAATGGTTTATGAATTGTATCAATACACCTTTCACTATTATTGATAAGCCCATCCCCTCCATAGCAACACATGGTAACTCAGCAGGCTAGGTCAAGCCATCAAGAAAATGGCGGATATTACAAAGTTATTAATGTTTCATCCTAATGATTTTCTTTTGATACCAGAATAAAATAAATATCTATTGGGAGATATTAATAAAGCCTAGTGGTTCCTTTTTTGCTCCTGGTTTATTATAAGTGTTGAAAATGAAAAAGACGTTTATTTTTTTAAAAAATGTAAACCACTGAATATATTAGCGAAAAGATGTGTTAGTATAATTCGATGAATAAATAAAACTTTTTTTAAACATTATCATAAATTACTGGTATGCATAAAATGTGAATATAATTACTTGAAAGAAACTAATTAATCCAATTTACGTTATCGCACAATCAGACTCTTACCATCATCAGCTGAATTAATCATGTCAATAAAAATATATTAAACTGTTTTTTTTTTTAGCAAATACGAGTAATGTGTAAACAATAGTCTAAGAAAAATTACTTAATTGTTACTAAGAGCACTATGAAATAATTAATTTGTGAGATGATTATTTAATATTTCTAAAACTCTTTTAAGGAACTGAAGTGTGCGAGTTCATGAATTAGAAAAAAAATGGTGGTCCGTAAAACATTAACAAATTAAAAGTTTAAAACTATCGAAGTATTTAAGCTAGTTGCATTTAAATTGTGTAAAAATTCAAAGAAAAATTTAATAAAAAGGCATTCTCAAAACTTAGTTTTTCTTCATGCCTGTTCTAAAATAATGAAAAATCATAAATTACTTATAATAACTAAAATTCTTATTATTAAAAGATTATACATTTTTTCATTAAAGGAAAAAAAAATATTGGATGCACCTGAATCTATTCTGTGCATGATACTTATTGTTTTGTTGCATTATAGCATTTACATGGCATGTTCTAAAAAGGGCCATTACTAGGGGTCCGATTTTGTTTTTCTAGTGTGTAACTATTTTCACTTTCTAAAAAAACCTGATAATGAAAGCAAACCAATAAAAAAGGGAATAATGCAAGTGACTTTACATAAAATACGCTTTTAATAACAAGATACATTAAATGATTAATTTCAAACATATAAACGTTATATCTAGAAATAAGCTGCCCTTTTAATTGTTTTAAGTGAAGTTTAAAAAATATCACAAACAACCTAAGATTTTGATATTTTGTTTTCATTATTTTTGTATATGCAAATATTTCTGTATGGTAATTTCAGTTTAAAGCACATTTTAACGACAAAATATAAATTGCATTGTCAATAGTTGTAATTTAATAAATAATTTTATTTACAAGGAATTGACATAATTGGTACATCAAAGCTTGGAATATCATGAAAAAAGTCTTTCTTTCATTTTTTTTTATTCTTGAATGGTTTGAATTATATAAAGCATTTATCCATAGTTCCATCTTAACAACTGTCATTTCAAAAAAATCAATCAAAACAACAAATTTTTATTTATCTTGTAATTTTTTCTAAAATTCCCTATACATTCTAGTGTTATGATAAGAAAGCTAATGACCGAGGTTATGTCCGACCACATGTGCAGTAATTATTTGTTTACTCTCGTGTAAAATTCTACAGATGTGATTGGCTAAATCACTGATTTAAGATAAGAGAATGGAAAGGTCTATTTTGATAAACCTTGCGTCACATCAAAGCCTAGCAGCAGAAGACAGTTTACACACTACCCACTTACTTTAATGTTTTCATAACATGAGAAGATAAATCAAGAGGATTATTGAAATGTTCCATACTGGACTAGGCCAATATGGAAAAATCCATATTGGCCTAGTTAAAGTCATATTGGCATACTTTGTCATTGGTATTGAAATGGCAGTTTTAAACATATTAAGTCAAATACACTAAAGTTAATCAATAATATAAAATATTGTCAGTAAAGTGAATGAAGTTTCCGTATTTGTTTTATTGTCAGTATGTCATTTGGTGTCTAATAGTGCATGCGTGTTTATTTAATTTTAACAAATTGTGATTTTTTAACAAGAAATGGGTATTCGAAATCAATTCTGTAGACCAAATAAGCGGCTATTTCGAAATTTATTTGCTTAAGTCAATTTTTGGATTTCAAAAATTGTTGACTGCATTTTTTTTTAAATATCCAACAGTATTTTTGAATAAAGTACAATATGTTCTAACATTATGAATGTATTTCATTGTAGTTAAATAACTCTTCCACCTACACTACTACATTTTTAAATGCCTTTCAGTGAAACAATTTTCTTTTAATTATTTATATTTTCTTCAAAAATCTCTTATCCTAATTCTATTAAGATTCTAGCAGTTATTTTTCAGAATTCCTTTTAGCAACTATATAATACTTTTAAAACCTAAAATAAACTGCTTTATCAATGAAAACCTTTTGTAGCAAGTTATAAATGTTTTATACCCCCGCTTTAATGGGCGGCATATAGTGATCGCGGTGTCGTTCCGTCCGTCCGTCCGTTCGTTCGTCCGCTATAGGGTACTTACTTTGTGGCGACAACTCCTCCTAGACCACTTGATGAAATTTATTGAAACTTTCACAGAATGTTACGTATACATTGCCCTTGTGCATCATCTATTTAAAAATTTGATCTTTTTTAGGGGGAGCGGGGAGTATGATACCATTGAGCTTTATCTAGTTTTTGTACACTTCTTTGGCCAAATTTATTAAATAATTTTATATTGATTTCAGAAGATGAAGAAGATTATATTTTTGCCACTGATTCTGTGCCTGATATATTTACTCCAATATTCCGATGCAAAACGTAGCAGGGGATTTGATTTTAGAGGAAGAAAAAAAATACCAAATTGTAAAATTGACAAATACCATCAAATGAAAGAGTTAAAAAAAGTTGCAATTTCGTGTGCCAAGTGGGCAGAAAGAGAAGGTGAAGCCACTAATTTCATTTCATACTTGAATGCGGAGTATTCGAACAATCAGGATTCAGCTGACGATGTAACATCTAAACTAGAGGCAAAAAAGAATACTGAATCTGAGGAAGTTTGATTTGAGAAATGCACGTTCTAGTAAAACAGGATAGCAGGAGAATTGAACATCTATGCACTGAGTGGACAGGCAAACGTGGAAAATATGTATTCTTAAAATATTTTAGGACAAACAAACATTGATGCAACGATAAGATTTTTTTTTATTTGGGAGGGGGTTAGTTGCTTTAGCTTTTTAAATCCTTGACTTATTCCAAATTCAAATTCTAAGGTCTATAGAACTGAATCTGTGCACTCATTTACAAAGATGTACTATTATTTTTTTATTTTTTGAAAGAAATGCAGCTTGCCAAAAGTGTGAAATAAATGACAATATGCTTTTGTGTTTGTCTTTGTATTACTCTTACTCCGAGATTTGCTAGAACCGCCACTAGTATACTATTTATAAAACCGATTGCTAGTAAAACGTTATCAACAACTTTTTTGGTAAAAAGAGTGTTATTAACACATGATTGCTTTTAATCTTTTTGGTCACCCAATCAACACCCAATCCCGATCTGCCAGAGCACTGATTGGATATAATTAATTTCAGTTATTTCTATTGAGAACTTTATTTAATACATTTAAAAATTACAGAATCCCGCTTTATTAGCTGCAATGATTTTTTTTTAAATCTAAAAAAGAGGTGCCCTTTGTTGGCGTTAAATTTAAGCAATTTTCGTTGAAATTTGACGTAATCGCCAAGTACAAAATTAAGGACGGAAACCAATGGCAACAGACATTTTTCGCAGTTGAAAATTAGCACGATAAATGGCTCTTCATGGACAATAACAGTTTGGAGAAAGAAAATGAGACTGATAAAGTTGTGAGAGAAGGAAACGTTACTATTGTCGCCTATTTAAATTGAAGCCCTAGAGCAAAAAAAATTCAAGAATGGTTTCAAAGGTTTTTTGGTCATTTTTGTGTCGCCTGCTGTAAGCAGAGTCGACACATAGGGATTACTATCTGTCGTCTTATGTCGTCGTCGTAGTCCTGCGTCTTCGTCCTGCGTCGTCCATCGGTTTTTGAATCCGCAACTCCTACAAAACTACTTATCCGATTCCAACCAAACTTTCAGGATATATTTTTCACATTGTGGTGTTGTGCACCCGATACTTAGAATTTTGATTTTACAGATTTCAGAGGTTCACAGCGGCAAAATTGCTTATTTGTGAGTGTTGCTTTTTGAATCCGCAACTCCTTCGAAACTGCTGGTCCAATTCCTACAAAACTTTCAGGATTTATTGTTCATCTGGTGTAGATGTGCGCCTGATAATTTTACGGATTTTAAAGGTTCACGATGTCAAAATTTGCTCATTTGTGAGTGTTGCTTTTTGAATCCACAACTCCTTCAAAACTGCTTCTCCGATTCCACCCAAACTTTCAGGATATATTTTTTCACATGGTGTAGTTGTGCACCTGATACTTAGAATTTACAGATTTTAGAGGTTCACAGAGCCAAAATATTGATGAAAATCTGATTGGATGTTGCTTTTAAGGTGGGACCCTACAGATGAACCATTTTTAAACACACCATTGAATTTCTTTTGAATTTTGCATAAACATACTTTCCATTATTCTGAACCAAAATATGCATTAAAAATATAATGTCACCAGCTTCGTTTCTATGGTAACGGCTGCCATATTTGGGTAATACAGTAAAATAATGAGCTGCACGACGGCTAAAGATAAAAGCAATGTTTTACAGTGCTTAAGATGGTTTTGTCAGTTTGTGCAAGCTATTTTCAAAGAAATGGTGTTAAACAATAAAATGAAACTTAAAAAACACAATTCTATATGTAAAATTGAATTTGATTGACAAACCCATTTTCATATACACTAAGAAAACATGCAAATTTTCATTAAAATTTCTCGCTTTAATGCCAATTAAAAAAAAAGTAGCCATTGAATTTTTTTTAAATTTTTATGTTTTGTAGTTCACTTATCCTTCTACAAAAAATAATGAAAAAATATAGGGGTCACCAGACTTTTAAGCAAAATAAAAGAC
>MJUU01064132.1:0-35542 GCA_002080025.1 Modiolus philippinarum
ATATAAAAGATAGGGCACTTTTTCTCTATTTGATAATATACCGGTATCTGCAATACTATAACTTGATAGAATTGAACCATCAATATAAAAGATTGGGCACTTTTTCTCTATTTCATATTATACCGGTGTTCGCAATAGTATAACTTGATAGAATTGAACCATCAATATAAAAGATAGAGCACTTTTTCTCTATTTTATATTATACCGGTGTCCGCAATACTATAACTTGATGGAATTTAACCATAAATATAAAGGATAGGGCACTTTTTCTCTATTTTATATTATACCGGTGTGTCCGCAATACTATAATTTGATAGAATTTAACCATAAATATAAAGATAGGGCACTTTTTCTCTATTTTATATAATACTGGTGTCCGCAATACTATAACTTGATATAATTTAACCATAAATATAAAAGATACGGCACTTTTTCTCTATTTTAAATTGTGGTTCTATTTTATATTATACTGGTGTCTGCAATACTAAAACGTCATATAATTTAACCATAAATATAAAGAAAGGGGCAGTTTTTTTCTATTTTATATTATACCGGTTTCTGCAATATTTAAACTGCCTATGGTTTAACCATAGATATAATTAGTTAATCTGATTAGACTTTTATTGTTTTACTATATTGAACAGGTTGATATAGCATTGAATGCAGTTGATTAAATAAAGGTTTGCGTTCCTAAACAATAAATGTTTTTGTGACAAAAAATCGCCAGACGTGATACTTAAACTGATAATATTTTATTTTCTTCTTGTAAAATCGGGGGTTGTAAAAAAAGGTATATTTCGAGTTGAAAAAAAATAAACAACAACGGTGTTTTGCAAAAAACTGGTAAACCTATCTATAAAATGCGGAATTTAAATGAAACGAGTAAACGCACGCTACACGATACACGCAATAAACGTTACACGTCACACGATACACGATACACGATGAGCGCACACGATTTACACGATGAACGCAAAGGATCTACACGATGAACGCACACGATTCACACGATGAGCGCTATTTTGGGAATGTTGCACGTTTCCATCGCTGTACATATGAAGAGGGGTAATTGCCCCAGAACAATGCTATATATGCCCCCAAACAATGCTACATATGAAGTGGGGAAATTGCCCAACATCAATACTACATATGAAGAGGGGAAACTGCCCCACAGCTATGCTACATATAAAGAGGGTAAATTGCCCTATAGCAGTGCTACATATAAAGAGGGGAAATTCCCCACAGCAATGCTACAGATGAGGTGAAGAAATTTCCCCATAGCAATGCGCAAAATGAAGTGGAGAAATTTCCCCATAGCAATGCGCAAAATGAAGTAGACAATTTGCCCCACAGCAATGCTACATATGAAATAGAAAACTTTCCACAACACATATGATATTCAATAACATATAAAATAGTAATAATATATGATTTTAAATAAATTGTCTCGGAAGAAGTTGTTGACAATTAAGCCACATGCTTATTATATTTTATTCTAAAGGAATCTAAAGCAAAGTATGTAAGGCAATTTTTAAAACACACATTTCATACTGAAATAATTTTTAAAATTTTTACCTACAAAAATTTACTAAAACAGAGAACTGCACATGTCTTTATCACCTAAATACTATTCAATTAAAGATTTTGTAATAAAAATATATGACAAAAGAGCACAAATGATAAAATTTAAAGTGAAAATCGAAGCAACAACCAAAAATCATAAATCCCGAATACGTGACAATAGAAGAATCACACACAGGTAGAACATAAAGACGATGACAAACAGATCAGAACATTCTTATTTTTACATCTGGATAAATTTGTTATTCCAGTTTTTTTAATTGGTCTGCACTCAAGTGACATAAGTTGTCGACATGGCAAAATATTGAAAATAATTTTTTTTAATGAAGTCTCCTGCAATTTCACACTAAAATAATTTCTTCACGTTCCAATATCTTGATATACATAACGTAGCAACCAGCATCTTTAGATTTATCTCCATGCATATTTCCGGGTTGCAGTATGCAGCAATTAAGAAACAATGTAATAAAAGCATATTTACTGAACAGGTTCATGGACCATATGCACACGAACGGATGGACATTGTGATGTCTAAATTCTCATGCCTCCAAACTTTGCTTGCCGGATGTAAAAAAATATATAAAATTTGAAAAATGTCAAGGAAATTAAAGCACACACAGGATTATTCTAGACAGTAACTCAGATATAACATCGATGTAATAGTCTTTGTTGAGTAGGATAATCTTAGAATACATGCGAGGAAACAGTATATATTTTTTTTTCGTTATTTCCAATCCCTGTTTTGACTTTTTAGCCTCCTGAAAAAATAAGAATGTTCTGAGCTGAAGAACTTAACTGTTTTGTCGTCGTCTTTATGTTCTGCCTGTTTTTGATCATTCTATTGTCACGTATTCTAGATTTACGATATTTTAATATAATATTTTAAAAGAATAACTTAACATTTTATTTTAATAAGAGAAAAACTTAAAATAGGATAAATCTACACGTAGTTTTTTGCCAATGACACATTGATTTCTTTCATAGCTTTGAGACAACTTCAATTCGACTAGTATGATATGCTGAAAAAATATGTATGCAAATGTTTTATTTACAGGCATATTGATTGAAACAGCTTGTAGCAAAGTATAAAAAATATGAAAAAGAAAGCAGATGGGGTAAATGTCAAGGAGACAACATCCCATCTCCAGGTTAAATCGACCTAACACAAATCATCTAGTAGTAACCGTACTGTCTTCAACACAATGAGGAACCTCACACCATATAGCAAGCACTTAATGGCCCAAAAGAGATAAAAGAACAATAAATCAAAGGAAACAAACTACATCAATAACCTAAATATCAAGAAACTAAAACTTTATAAAAAGACAAGGACAAGCCAATGACCAACATATTCCTGTCTTGGGACAGGGGCAAAATTTGCGGTGGTGTTAAACTCGTTTTCTTGGATCCAAACCCTCCCCTAAGTGTGGCGAATGGCTAAAAAATACACAAAAATACTCACAGTAAAAATCAAACTAGAAAAGGTCCAACTTATCAAGACGAGTATCCTTACAATAATGTACATAAAACATGAAGACAATACACATGGGTACTGTCCTGATATATGCACGCAGTTACTGACAGCTAGTTAAGAACATAATTTCCGTTTACTATGATATCCAGCCTTTTTAAATGTACATATGGAACTTCAATTTAATACTTCTAAATATATTTCGTATAACAACATCATCAATTATGAAAGAATAACATGATATTGTGCAATGCAAAATAATGTCAATATAATAAATGTTTTAATTTAGTTATGGCGTTAAGCATTAAGGAGCTGATAAATATCTTTGATTTACTTGATCAATATATAATATGAAAATGGCACTGCTAAAAAAGCGAGCTCAGCTTCCTTAACCCTAGAATTTTCCGTCCTTATCAAATTTCTTTTTTGATTTATACAACTGTTGAAGATGTCATAAATTGTCAAATTGCATGGGTTTTAATATCTGATTATAGATTGGTGCAATATGGGCACACTGTGCAGTTTGGGTACTTGGATAATTTACGTTGATTAAATATAAATATGGCTTGTCATACATTCAATCCACTGTGAAATTTCCGGAATCAGCATACAGTACACACATGATGTGTCAATTACAAAACATGTCTGATACTTTCCACAGTGTAAACGTACACTAGAGGGTTCCAAGAGCCTGTATAACTCACCTGATCGATATTAATGAATTTGGTTGAAATCCTATGAAAGTTTGGGAGAATTAGCGTCCACAAATTTAATCTATCAAAAATCTATGACAACAAGATGGGAGCAGTCGGAAACGACAGCTAATACCATCGCCTGTAGCAATTTAATCTCCAAATTGTGTTAAAGTTTCAAAAAATATTAATTCTCAAAAGCAGCTATGAACCTTAGAAATGAACATTAACACAGACAATACCCGAGTTATTGAAGCATAAAATGTATGTCAGGGTGACTCGATTATCATCTGAATCAGCATCACTCTCAAAGATGCATCCACTTACCTTAGCTGATTGATGTGCCTCAAGTAGTTTCTCGGATGCGAACCTTGCAGCAAACCATAACCTGAGTCACTGAAGCGTAAAATGTAGGTCAAGGTGACCAAATTATCATCTGAAGTAGCATCATTCTCCAAGACGCATCTACTGACCAAGGATGATTGATGCGCCACATGAAGTTTCTCAGATATGAACATAAACACAAACTTTAACCTCCAAGTTTGATAGAAAATACAGGGCCATTTATCATGAGTTGAGGATAATGGAGGCATATTCTTAGACTCCAATTAACTAAAATGACACAGTCCAAAAACAGCATAGAATCTGGAAAAAAAACAAAATTAAAGAAAAAACAAAATGCATGGTGCACATCATCAATATATACTGAAGCATTCTTGCAAGTTTTGTTGAAAAGTGCCGAGCGATTTAGGATGAGCTGCGGATAATGGAGACGTACCCTCAAGACTCCAATAAACTAAAATGACAAAGTCCAGCAACAGCATCGAATCTGGAAAAAACAAAATGCATGGTGCACATTATCAATATATACTGAAGCATTCCTGCAAGTTTGGTTGAAAATTGCCAAGCGGTTTAGGAGGAGTTGCGGATAATGGAGACGTGCCCTCAGGACTCCAGTAAGCTAAAATGACTAAGTCCAAAAACAGTGTAAAATCTGAAAAATGCCAAACTGTTTATGAGGAGATGCGGATAATGCTTACAATTTTTGAGCCATACAGACTGACGCAAGACGACGGATAGTGATCCCTATGTGTGTTGATCCTACACTAGGTGCAGGCGTCACAATAAAAGAATATCAAGGTTTTCAATATTAAGACAAAATTTACTTTTTTCCCGAAAATTCAAAGTTCCTTAACTTTGAAATTGAAAAAAAGTTTTCTTCTATCATACTCGACAATCTTGCAAAGTTTAAAGAAAAATTAAGCATTATCCGGTAAGACTGTGATATGTGGACGGAAAATGCCGTTTTATGCATTTCTGGGATATTGAAAGTCCCATTTATGTTGACGAACGGATGAACGCCGGTATACCATAATACGTCCCGTCAGCTCGAGCTAAAGTTATTAACCATAGACATAAATGTCTACAGATGACGACAGCACCGTACCAAGTTTCTAAGGTCGTAACAGGAAGAGGTTACATGTACAAAACTGAAAATCAGTTTGATTAAACTAGTAAAATGTGATCTGCTGATCACAAAAGATACCCCTGTCCATTAGCCAATTGTAGTGATTGCACTTGACTTACAAAGTATACAATGTATATGGGTTTACCAAAAACTAAAACGGAACTTTTTAAAAAAATCATTTACTTTTTCTGGACCTTCTGCATGGAACACACTACCAGGCTCAGTGCGAAATTTTAAGAATATTGTGGTTTTTAAAAATAAGCTAAAATGTTACTTGCTCAACAAACAAATTGTACCAGCTGAATAAATTTGTATTTTTATAACATTTTGTATCTGAAATCACAATGTACTCTTTAATTGTAGTATGCATCTTGTGTGTATTCAATATTGTTATTGAGGGCCTCAGGGAAGATTAGTTTGTACTTACTGTGTAACCCTCTTTAAATAAAGCTTTTATTATTATTATTATTATTTACAAATTTCCTTATTCTGAAACTTGCAATATCTAATTTTCTGAAAATTTTGTTACAGTACTTCAAGTGAGACCTTATACAAAAATTCTTACTAGTTGCTCAAACAGTTTTACAAGAAAAAAGACAATAAACTGCTGCGCCAAAAGTGGACGATACGCCCGTCCACAGTCAACTCGAACTTTATGGCATTATAGGACCACAACAAAATTTTACTTGAAAAAAAAACAATCAAACAGAATATTTGCCTTACCAACATGCAACCATTTAACAACTAGTGCTGTCACCACTGACACTCAGTTATACCCCCTAATTGAACCCTGAATAAATATGGCAAGTGTAAATTTAAGTGTGTTTGGACACAGTACAGTTGTGGTAACAGTACAAATATGGACACAATTATATACCTCCCCCTTTTTTCCAGAAAATATTCAAAGACTAATTATCTCCCCTTCAAAATTTCAGACATAATCTATATAACTTCATGCACAGCTTCAGGTTGTATATTACAACTGTGAAACATTTCATCAATATCAAAGTGCCCTGTTTAAGAGAACATGCGCTGACAAGGTTCACACCCCATCCATTTTTCCAGAAAATATTCAAAACAAATTAACTCCCCTTCAAAATTTGGGCACCAATATTATTTCATGCACATCTTCAGGTGGTGTACTACAACTGTGTAATATTTCATCAAAATCCAAGCAGCTGTTTTGGAGAATATGAGCTAACAAAGTTCGCCCCCTTCCTTTTTCCAAAAATATTCAAACACTTATTATCTCCCTTCCGAATTTCAAACAGAAACTATATAACTTCATGCACATCTTAAGGTGGTATACTGCAACTGTGCAACATTTCATCAATATCCAAGTACCCATTTAGGAGAACATGCTGTGACAAGGTTCACACCCAATCCCTTTTTCCAGAAAATATTCAAAACAAATTATCTCCCCTGCAAAATTAGGGCAGCACCCATATTATTTCATGCACATCTTCAGGTGGTGACAACAACTGTGTAACATTTCATCAAAATCAAAGCAGCAGTTTTGGAGAAGATGCCCTGACAAGGTTTGATCCCCCCTTTTCCAGAAAATATTCATAGACGAATTATCCCCCCTTAGTAATTTTGGACAGCAACCATATTGCTTAATGCACATCTTCAGATGGTGTACTACAACTCTGCAACATTTCATCAAAATCCCATCAGAGGTTTAGGAGAACATGCGCTGACAAGGTAAATGGACAGACAGACAGGCAGATGGACAGATGGACCGGGCGATTCCTATGTACCCCAAACTTTGTTTGTGGGAGTAGAAATATCAAGTTAATTTAAAAACAAAAATATGAAGTCCAAGGGCCATAATTGTCCACAAAAATCATCCAAAAGGAACCAAATTTAAACTTAATCAGTAATTTGTAAACATACAATCATATACCAAATATCAAATCAGCATATTCACGCATTGTAAAGAAAAGATGGAGAAACTGATGTTTTTTGCCAAAATTTACAAAGTCGAAGGGACCTAACTACGTACAAAATCAACCAATCAGGACCAAACTAAAACTTGATCTGTATCTCAACTGATACACTCATATACCATATACAGTACTTGTAGGGTAAAACATAACCATTTTATGGTGTATGGTGTATGGTGTAATGGTGTATGGTTCAATGGTGCATGGTGTATGGTTCAATGGTTCATGGTGTATGGTGTAATGGTGTATGGTGTTGCAACGTGAACCATACACCATACACCATGAACCATACACCATACACTATGAACCATACACCATACACTATGAACCATACACCATGCACCATAACCCATACTCTGTACTCGGTAACTCTGGACCATACACCAGACACACGATCGAGCGACACGATGTGAACGAGAGACAATGAACTGCATGGTGCCTCGGGACTGGCGCAATCGAAGTTAATATAAAATACATTTTCAAAAATATGTTAACCGTATAAAGCAATGATACAGAAAATTAATCGTGCTTTTTATGTGCCAGCAGTTTGCTATTTTCTACAACCATGAAATAATAATTATTAGCCAAAAGAAACGCAAAAAACATGTAGTGACGAAAAGCGCATATCTTTTTATTTTTTAACTAAAACCGAAGATGTGAATATAAAACCGAAAAACATATCTTTTTAATTTGCATTTTAACGTATTTTTGAATTTTCCGCCGAACGCCGATGGGCACTCAATTATTATGTTCGTGAAGATCGCGCTGGTTCATGACACATATTTTTCAATAAATTTTGCCATAACTTGACAAAAGTAATATTTTTTTCAACAATTTTACAATCCCAAAAACTTGCGAGAAAATATTATGATATGACGTATTCATGTCCAAATACTCACAGTGCGCAAAATGATATTTTCCCATTGGCATAATGTTCCCTAAAACATGCAAGAAATTTACAAACACTCATATTTAGTATGATTTGCTGCAAATGTGAACTAAGAGTCAAAATTGGCACACATTTGTCTAAACCATGCAACATATATGGTGTATGCATAGTATATGCCATTTTATCAGAATACTATCTAGCTGCTGTCACTCTAATGTGGTACAAATTTCCTGAACAGATGCAACAATAAGGCTATCAAAAGTATGAGATATGGTGTAAATGCCATCTAATACTCAAATTTGGTACTGATTTACTGAAAATATGCAGCAATAGGGATATCGATAGTATGCGATATGATATAAATTCCATCTAGTACTCAAATTTGGTACAAATATACTGAATACATGCAACAATAGTGATATCAATAGTATGCGATATGGTGTAAATGCCAATTAGTACTCAAATTTGGTACAAAATTATTGAACAACAGAAGTAGAATACCGAATGATGAAAATATGCAACAATAGGGATATTGATATTATGCGATATGATGAAAATTCCATCTGATACTCAAATTTGGTACAAATATACTGAAAATATGCAACAATAGGGATATCGATAGTATGCGATATGGTGTAAATGGCATCTAATACTCAAATTTGATACAAATTTACTGAAAATATGCAACAATAGGGATATTGATAGTATGCGATATGGTGTAAATGCCATCTAATGCTCAAATTTGGTGCAATTTTATTGAAAATATGCAACAACAGGGATATCGATATAATACGATATGGTGTAAATGCCATCTAATAATCAAATTTGGCACAAATTTACTGAAAGTATGCAACGATAGGGATAGAGATAGTATGTAATATGGTGTAAATGCCATTTACATGTACTACTCTAATTTGGTACAAATATACTGAAAACATGCAACAATAGGGATTTCGATAGTATGCGATATGGTGTAAATGCCATCTAATACTCAAATTTGGTACAAAATTACTGAAAATATGCAGCAATAGAGATATCTATAGTATGCGATATGATATAAATTCCATCTAGTACTCAAATTTGGTAAAAATATACTGAAAACATGCAACAATAGGGATATCGATAGTATGCGATATGGTGTAAATGCCAATTAGTACTCAAATATGGTACAAATTTACTGAAAATATGCAACAATAGGAATATCAATATTATGTGAGATGATGTTAATTCCATCTGATACTCAAATTTGGTACAAATATATTGAAAATATGCAACAATAGGGATATCGATAGTATGCGATATGATGTACATGCCATCTTGTACTAAAATTTGGTACAAATTTACTGAAATATGCAACAATAGTGATATTGATATTATACGATATCATGTAAATACCATTTAGTACTCAAATTTTGTACAAATTTACTGAAAATATGCTACAATAGGGACATTGATAGTATGCAAAATGGTGCAAATGCCACCTAGTACTCCAATTCTCTATTTATATGATTGATGAGGGTTTTAAAGGAATGGGTCATTGCACGGTGTATAAAAAATAGAAATAGGTTCTGTTTGATGGAAGAAATATCGAAATTCTCGTGTACAATGTACATTTCACGTGAAATAAGATCGTGTTTGGTGTACGAAAAAAAGTTATGAACGCTGTATGATGATAACCCTAAGCCTTTGCCGCCTTCATAATGATATGTTAATGTACGCTCGATAATCGAAAGATATAAAGGAAATACTTATTAAATAAGATGAGGGCAAAAATGACATTTTAAAAGCGAGAAAAAGCAACACACGAAATAAAATCGGCAAACGAAAATCTGTATCACCCTTTATTTTATTTACACGATTGTAAAAAACAAGCTTTGTGGAAAGTATTCTAGAATTGAGACTGAAAAATGAGATCTCGCCGAGACAAATTTTTATTAAAAATCTTCATTTTGTCCTACAAAAAGATAAAATTCATTTGTTGTATGCCCGAGGTTGTATGTACCGGCCACTATAAAATAAAAACCAAAATGCAAATACATTGTACTGGACATAGTGTATAGTGTAAGATGTAAAGTGTATGGTGCATGGTGTATGGTGTATGGTACATGGTATATGGTGTATGGTGCATGGTGCATGGTGTATGGTGTAAGGTATATGGTGCAATGGTGTATGGTGTGATGGTGTATGGTATATGGTGTAATGGTTCATGGTGTATGGTGTAATGGTGCATGGTGTATGGTGTATGGTACAATGGTGTGATTGGTTATGTTTTACTGTACAAGCACTGTAATAGTATTGTGGACACCGGTATAATATGAAATAGAGAAAAAGTGCCCTATCTTTTATATTTAGGGTTAAATTCTATCAAGTTTTAGTATTGCGGACACTGGTATAATATAAAATAGAGAAAAAGTGCCCTATCTTTCATATTTATGGTTAAATTCTATTCAAGTTATAGTATTGCGGACACCAGTATAATATAAAATAGAGAAAAAGTGCCCTATCTTTTATATTTATGGTTAAATTATAGAAAGTTTAAGTATTGCGGATACCGGTATAATATAAAATAGAGAAAAAGTGCCCTTTCTTTTATATTTATGGTTAAATTCTATCAAGTTATAGTATTGCAGACACAGGTATAATATGAAATAGTGAAAAGTGCCCTATCTTTTATATTTATGGTTAAATTCTATCAAGTTTTAGTATTGTTGACACCTGTATAATATGAAATAGAGAAAAAGTGCCCTATCTTTTATATGTATGGTTAAATTCTATCAAGTTATAGTATTGCGGACACTGCTATAATATAAAATAGAGAAAAAGTGCCCTATCTTTATATTTATGGTTAAATTCTATCAAGTTTTTGTATTGCGGACACCGGTATAATATGAAAAAGAAAAAAAGTGCCCTTTCTTTTATTTTATGGTTAAATTATATTAAGGTTTAGTATTGCAGACACTGGTATATTATAAAAAAAGAGAAAAAGTGCTCTCTTTTATATTTATGGTTAAATTCTATCAAGTTATAGCATTGCTGACTCTGGTATAATATGAAATAGAGAAAAAGTGCCCTCTCTTTAATATCTATAGTTAAATTATAGAAAGTTTAAGTATTGCGGATACCCGTATAATATAAAATAGAGAAAAAGTGCCCTATCTTTTATATTTATGGTTAAATTCTATCAAGTTTTAGTATTGCAGACACCTTATAATATATAAAATTGAGAAAAGGTGCCATATCTTTTATATTTATGGTAAAATTCTATGAAGTTATAGTATTGCAGACACTGGTATTATATACAATAGAGAAAAAGTGCCCTATCTTTTATATTGATGGATCAATTCTATCAAGTTATAGTTTTGCGGACACCAGTATAATATAAAATAGAGAAAAAGGGCCCTATCTTTTATATTTATGGTTAAATTCTATCAAGTTTTAGCATTGCGGACACCGGTATAATATCAAATAGAGAAAAAGTGCCCTATCTTTTATATTTATGGTTAAATTCTATCAAGTTATAGTATTGCGGACACCGGTATAATATAAAATAGAGAAAAAGTGCCCTATCTTTTATATTTATGGTTAAATTCCATCAAGTTATAGTATTACGGACACCGATATAATATCAAATAGAGAAAAAGTGCCCTATCTTTCATATTTATGGTTAAATTCTATCAAGTTATAGTATTGCGGATACCGGTATAATATAAAATAGAGAAAAAGTGCCCTATCTTTTATATTATGGTTAAATTCTATCATGTTATAGTATTGCGGATACCGGAATAATATAAAATAGAGAAAAAGTGCCCTATCTTTTATATTTATGGTAAAATTATATCTAGTTTTAGTATTGTGGACACTGGTATAAAATAGAATTATAGAGAAAATGTGCCCTTTCTTGTATATTATGTTGAAATGATAAGAAAATTTTAGTATGTGTAAATCTAATTTAAGAGTAATTTTCTTAGGTTCATTACTACGGTATGTATCCGGACTTTTTTATTTAACGTAAATTATTTGTTTTATTAAACATTGTTTATTTAATTTATTTATTTTTCTAACAAAATTACAACATTTTAAGCTTTTGTTGACCCTACTCTGATATTGCTACGGCAAAAGTGGAGACAGTTCCCGGGAGAAAGTTTGTAACACGCTATTTCATATGGAAAACTTTTCTTTTGTCAAAAATAACATTGGTTTTATCTTTGTGTATCGCATTGTAAATTACCATTTCATTTATGCTGTGAAATCTAGAATATCTCGACTTTTATTGCACGCAGATATTTTTCCTTTCGATTTCGTTTCATGAAAATATATAAGATTTTTTAACCGACACAGTGCACGTTACACGGTACACGGTACACGATACACGGTGTAGCGTGAGATCTGCCAGCCCGTGAGAACTGCCAGTTCCGTTTCCGGAAAAATTCAATGTCTCTTCCGGTGTGAGATTTGGAAGCAAATAGTGACTTCCGGTCAAGAAATCGAGAAGTGAAAGTAGAAAAATGAAAGTACACGTGTGGTAATACTGAATGTAAGTATGATGAAACAGACTACATATGTATTTCATATGATTAGATACTGTATGCTTCTAAGTGATAAGGTCTTTCTCATATTTGTCTATGAGCTATAGTCATTTTACACAACGTGACGAGTGCAACAATTATGTTGGATGGGGTAAATGTCAAGGAGACAACATATTCCATATCCAGGTTAAAACAACCCAAAGATTGACAAGCTGACAGCCATCAAAATCAGCTATTATTATGCACTAGCACCTAAGTTGACCAAGAAATGTATATTTGATCATTTTTTGAGTGTTTCACAACCGTGAGAATTGGCAGCCTGGTCCCATTTTGGATTTATATTATACTAGGATATCAGGATCAGGATAAACAGTCATGTATTTCACATAACTCAAGAAATGCTAGATGGTATGGTTGAACACTCTGAAATACTTGACAAGTTTATAAGTCATTATATTGACAGCACTTGTCCTGTGTTACAAGATTCAAGAAACACGTATTTGTTTAAACCGACTACAATCACATCATGGCTCTTAAAGTAAACAAATGGGGACAGGCTGCCAATTCTCATGGCTGTGAAACAATCAAAAATGATCAAATATATATTTCCTGATTTATATGATAGGTTACTTGTATAATAATGTAAAATGGGACCAGGCTGCCAATTTTCATGGCTATGATGATCAAATATACATTTCTTGATTTTTATATGATAGTGTATTAGCATAATAATCCAAAATAGGACCAGGCTGCAAATTCTCACGGCTGTGATATTCTCAAAAATGATCAAATTTACATTTCTTGATTTATATTTGATAGACTATTGGTATAATAATCCAAAATGGGGCCAGGCTGCCAATTCTCACAGCTGTGAAACGCTCGAAAAGGATCAAATATACATTTCTTGATTTATATTTGATAGGGTATTGGTATAATAATCCAAAATAGGGCCAGACTGCCAATTCTCATGGCTGTCAAACACTAAAAAATTATCAAATATCGCACATTTCTTGATTTATATATGATAGGGTAATGGTATAATAATCCAAAATAGGGCCAGGCTGCCAATTCTAATGGCTGTGAAACACTCAAAAATGATTAAAATATACATTTCTTGATTTAAATATGATAGGTTACTGGTATAATAATCCAAAAAAGGGCAAGGCTGCCAATTCTCACGGGTGTGAAATACTCAAAACTGATCAAATATACATTTCTCGATATATATATATGATAGACTATTGGTATAATAATCCAAAATAGGACCAGGCTGCCAATTCTCACGGCTGTGAAACACTAAAAAATGATCAAATATACATTTCTTGTTTTATATATGATAGGGTATTGGTATAATAATCCAAATGGAGTCAGGCTGCCAATTCTTATAGCTGTGAAACACTCAAAAATGATCAAATATACATTTCTTGATTTATATATGATAGGGTATTGGTATAATAATCCAAAATGGGGCCAGACTGCCAATTCTCATGGCAGTGAAACACTCAAAAATGATCAAATATACATTTCTTGATTTATATTTGATAGGGTATTGGTATAATAATCCAAAATAGGGACAGGCTGCCAATTCCCATGGCTGTGAAACACTAAAAAATTATCAAATATACATTTCTTGATTTATATATGATAGGGTATTGGTATAATAATCTAAAATGGGGCCAGGCTGCCAATTCTCATGGCTTTGATGATCAAATAAACATTTCCTGATTTTGATAGGGTATTAGTATAATAATCCAAAATAGGGCCAGGCTGCCAATTCTCATGGCTGTGAAACACTAAAAAATGATCAAATATACATTTCTTGTTTTATATATGATAGGGTATTGGTATAATAATCCAAAATAGGGCCAGGCTGCCAATTCTCACGGCTGTGAAACACTAAAAAATAATCAAATATACATTTCTTGTTTTATATATGATAGGGTATTGGTATAATAATCCAAATGGAGTCAGGCTGCCAATTCCTATAGCTGTGAAACACTCAAAAATGATCAAATATACATTTCTTGATTTATATATGATAGGGTATTGGTATAATAATCCAAAATGGGGCCAGACTGCCAATTCTCATGGCAGTGAAACACTCAAAAATGATCAAATATACATTTCTTGATTTATATTTGATAGGGTATTGGTATAATAATCCAAAATAGGGCCAGGCTGCCAATTCCCATGGCAGTGAAACACTAAAAAATTATCAAATATACATTTCTTGATTTATATATGATAGGGTATTGGTATAATAATCCAAAATAGGACCAGGCTGCCAATTCTCATGGCTCCGATATTCTCAAAAATGATTAAATATACATTTCTTGATTTAAATATATAGGTTACTGGTATAATAATCCAAAATAGGGCAAGGCTGCCAATTCTCACGGGTGTGAAATACTCAAAAATCATCAAATATACATTTCTTCATATATATATGATAGGCTATTGGTATAATAATCCAAAATGGGGCCAGGCTGCCAATTCTCATGGCTGTGACAATCAAATATACATTTCTTGATTTTTATATGATAGGGTATTAGTATAATAATCCAAAATAGGACCAGGCTGCCAATTCTCATGGCTGTGAAACACTAAAAAATGATCAAATATACATTTCTTGGTTTATATATGATAGGGTATTGGTATAATAATCCAAATGGAGCCAGGCTGCCAATTCTCATAGCTGTGAAACACTCAAAAATGATCAAATATACATTTCTTGATTTATATATGATAGGGTATTGGTATAATAATCCAAAATGGGGCCAGGCTGCCAATTCTCATGGCTGTGAAACACTAAAAAAATGATCAAATATACATTTCTTGATTTATATTTGATAGGGTATTGGTATAATAATCCAAAATAGGGCCAGGCTGCCAATTTTCATGGCTGTGAAACACTCAAAAATGATCAAATATACATTTCTTGATTTATATATGATAGGGTAATGGTATAATAATCCAAAAAGGGCCAGACTGCCAATTCTCATGGCTGAGAAACACTCAAAAATGATCAAATATACATTTCTTGATTTATATATGATCATGATGATAGGCAATTGGTATAATAATGTAAAATGGGGCCAGGCTGCCAATTCTCATGGCTGTGATGATCAAATATACATTTCTTGATTTTGATAGTTATTAGTATAATAATCCAAAATTGGAACAGGCTGCAAATTCTCACGGCTGTGATATTCTCAAAAATGATCAAATTTACATTTCTTGATTTAAATATGATAGACTTTTGGTATAATAATCCAAAATGGGGCCAGACTGTCAATTCCCACAGGTGTGAAACGCTCAAAAAGGATCAAATATACATTTTTTTATTTATATTTGATAGTGTATTGGTATAATAATAATCCAAAATAGGGCCAGGTTGCCAATTCTCATGGCTGTGACGATCAAATATACATTTCTTGATTTTTATATCATAGGGTATTGGTATATTAATCTAAAATGGGGCCAGGCTGGCAATTCCCAAGGTTGTGATGATCAAATATACATTTCTTGATTTTGATAGGGTATTAGTATAATAATCCAAAATAGGACCAGGCTGCCAATCCCCACGGCTGTGATATTCTCAAAAATGATCAAATATACATTTCTTGATTTATATGTGATAGACTATTGGTATAATAATCCAAAATGGGGCCAGACTGCCAATTCTCACAGCTGTGGAATGCTCAAAAAGGATCAAATATACATTTTTTATTGATATTTGATAGTGTATTGGTATAATAATCCAAAAATGGGGCCAGGCTGCCAATTCTCATGGCTGTGAAACACTCAAAAATGATCAAATATACATTTCTTGATTTATATATGATAGGTTACTGGTATAATAATCCAAAATAGGGTCAGGCTGCCAATTCTAACGGGTGTGAAATCCTCAAAAATGATCAAATATACATTTCTTGATAAATATATGATAGACTTTTGGTATAATAATCCAAAATGGGGCCAGGCTGCCAATTCTCATGGCTGTGAAACACTCAAAAATGATCACATATACATTTCTTGATTTATAAATGATAGAGTACTGGTATAATAATCCAAAATAGGGTCAGACTGCCAATTCTCATGGCTGTGAAATTCTCAAAAATGATCAAATATACATTATGTGATTTATATATACAACTTACATACCAAGTTTGAAGACAGTTTGGTATTTCCTTCACAGTTTCAGTCGGAAACCCTAAAATTTGCAAAATTTTAAGGTTTCAAGGGGCATAACTCATGAACCCCTTGGACCTCTGAACACAAAATTGAACTTGACCTGTGTTTTCAAGTTATCAGTCAGAAACCTTTCTGGGACTGATGGGCAGACGGCACATGACTTTGGGTATCGCATAATACTTCGCAAATATGTGTGGCGGGGTAATCAAAACATGTCTGTACATGTATAAAAGAACAGGAAAAAGTACCCAGCTGTAGAGCATCACAAAACTGGCATAATTCTTAAGAAATTAATCAACCAGAACCATTTTCAGACCCTTATTTTAGATTTTGACCTTAAATACCAATTTTTGGGTTTTCACATATTAAAACATGGACTTGTCCTTTCATGTATCCAATGTGTAGGGATGAGCTATGCTCACAGTATTTCTAGTTTATTGACTAAATTTTTTCGAAAGATTAATGTGATAATGTTATGTGAAGTAATCCTTTATTTTCTATTTTCAGGATCTTTATCAACTGCTGACTCATATACAGTGATGTACCAAAAAAAAACAGTTGGTTGTTTATAGGAAACAAGGCAGAATACCTGAGATGGTAAATCCTGTCAAGTTTTTACTCTTATGGTTATTTGAACTTATTTTTTCACACCTTAAGCAAGTTCCTCCAAATTTAGTTACTTCATTTGGTTATTCCAACTTCATTCATCATTGTTGGGGCCCCGCCATGAAATGGTGGTGCCTTATAGTAATCAGTCTGTCCGTCAGTCTGTCCCTCTGTCTGTCAGCATTTTCTATGTCGTACGATAATCAAAATTGCCTTCACCATTTTTTAAAAATTGTTTAACGCTAAGTTGAACTTTCCTTTTTGAGGAAAATCGCAAAATAATTTTTGGGAAAAAACTTCTTTTTAATGTGAAAATGTGCATATTTTGAGAATTAGCTATATGTTGTACTATGACTTTAGATTGCCTTCAGAGATTTTAATGATTTTGATACTCAAGGCTGAACTTGACCAAAGGAAGCTCTCTTTCTTTTTTGAGGAAAATCTTAAAACACTTTTGAGGGAAAAACTTTGTTTTTATATCAAAAAGTGCATATTTTGAGAAATGTCGTACAATAAATTAAGATTGTTTTAAATGATTTATATGATTTACCGTAATACTCAAGGTTGGCCTTGACCAAAGGAAGTTCCCTTTTGATTTTGAAGAAAATCCGACAACAATTTTTGGGGAAAAACTTAGTTTTTAAATGAAAAGTGCATATTTTGAAAATAAGCTCTATGTTGTATGATAACTTGAAATGACCATCACAGATTTTTATAAGTTTTATAAGTGTCGGACTTGATCAAAAGAAGGTTCCTAATGATTTTGAGGAGAATCATGAAACAATTTGGAGTGGAAGCTTAGTTTTTATATGAAAAATAAATATTTTGAGAATTAGCTATGTCATTATATCATTGAAATAACCTTGAAATATTTTTCAATGTTTTGATTTGATCTGAACAGATGAGGCATAAGTTGTCAAAACATCCATATGCAGAAACTAAATTTACAGTAACTTATGATTTATTTTTTATGTTTTTCCCTAAATATTGTTATATGATTTCCATGAAATTTCGCAATTAGGTTTTTGGGATACACAAAAGGGCGGGGCCCTTTCTGACTCTGTCAGTATTCTAGTTATCCTTGTTGTCATCTGTATACACTTTTGTTTTTATCTCACCTGGCCAAAGGCCATGTGAGCTTTTGCCATCACTCGGCGTCCGTCGTCCGTCCGTCCGTTAACTTTTAATCAAAGATCTTCTCCTCTGAAACTACTGGGCCAATACTGACCAAACTTAACCTGAATCATCACCAGGGTATGTTCTTTTAAGTTTGTGATTTTAATGTCCGCAGACCAAACAACATGGCCGCTGTTACTAAAAATAGAACATAAGGGTAAATTGCTGTTTTTTGCAAATTACTCGAAAATCATTACAGATATCAAAATTCTGACATGGAGTAAAAAATGATCAACATGATGAGATCTACCTGTCCTACAATTTTTGAGAATATCCGTATACCCGTCTTGGAGTTATTGCCCCTTTTCCGTAAAATTTTCAGTTTTTCGTTACTTCTGGTCTTATGTATTGAAATTGATAGAAGATAGAAGTGAAGTTTGTATAACAAAAATGGTCAGCATAGTAAGAGCTACATGTCCTGCAATTTTGAAGAAAATCTGACAACCCACATAGGAGTTATTGCTGCTTTTTCTTTGAATTTTCACAATTTTTGAATGTTTTTACTTTTATTTCAAAAACTGTTTGAGATAAAGGTAAAATGTGAATTGCAAAAGTGTTGAAGTTTTCCAGAACTACAATTTCTACATATGTCCAGCAGGTTCACATTTCATCGAAGATGGCCACCAGCGGGGAAGATAGTTTAACATAGGACCCTATGGGAAATGCATTCAAAGATCTTCTGCTCTGAAACCACTGAGCCAATGGGGACCAAATATTGTCACAATAGTCCTTGGGTGGTCCCCTTTAAAGTTTGTGATTTTTGCGTTTGTACCTCATCCAAGTTGGCTGCCAGCGTGTAGCATGGTTTAACATAGGGACCCTATGGGAAATGCGTTCAAATGTCTTCTCTGAACCCACTGAGCCAATTGGAACCAAACTTGATTAAAATAGTCTTTAGATGTTTTCCTTCAAAGTTTGTGATTTTTATGTTCATACATCATTCAAGATGGCCACCAGCAGGGAACATAGTTTAACATAGGGACCCTACGGGAAATGCATCCAAAGATCTTCTCCTCTGAAACTACCAAGCCAAATTGAACCAAACTTGCTCACAATAGTCCTTGGGTGGTCCCCTTTTAAAGTTTGTGATTTTTACGTTCTTACCTCATCCAAGATGGGCACCAGCGTGGAACATAGTTTAACATAGGGACTCTATTGGAAATGCATTCAAATGTCTTCTCCTCTGAACCTACTGAGCCAATTGGAACCAAACTTGAAATGGGTGATCCCTTCCAAAGTTTGTGATTTTTAGTTTGTACCTCATCCAAGAATGAAAATGTAACATCTGCTGAACTGATTTATAGTATGAATGGGTGCTCTATAGGTGACAATGAATAAAACCAGTGACCAGGTGAGCGATACAGGCTTATTTGAGACTCTTGTTTGTTTTTTTGGTTAATAACTTAAGTTCCATTTGACCAAGCCTTATGAAATTTTAACACAAATATACTGTCTCACAAAAGAAAGCAAAGGATGATTTGGGGTTTTGTATAAACCATCCTTTATAAAAGTGGCAAAAAATGACCAGATTGGTTGTTTTGACTTATCAGGTTGTAGAATATTTATTATTTATCAGATTTTTATGGGATTTCTTTCATTTTAGTCATTGGGAAATATATCGTCATCATAGTTCTTCTGTCGAAAGAGTTAAATGTTTAAAAGTTTGAGCTTGAATTATGAAAATATTTAAAAAAAAATAGATACAAAGAACAAGTATCAAGTTTTAATAACTTGTCTCCTATCTGAGCAATAAAGAGCCAAAATGGTTAATCAGCAAATCATATACATGTAAAATTCAATTTTATCTGATTTCAATGGGATTTTTTCTTCAGATTCCTATTTACATATTAAGTTTTCAGTAGTATGTCAGTGAGTTAAGTTTGCCATTCTGTAAATTAAAACATGCAACTGAAATGTAGGTTGTAACAGACATTTAAATTATCATTTCAGAATGCTGAATGTGTTGATGTGGGTACCAGTATCCATCATGAGACATTTCCACTTATCCATGTTTCAGTAGTATGTTAAAGAAAGACTTTTATCAACTGGAATATGAAATCGGACCATAGGTGTGATGCCAGATTGCACGAAGAAGAAAGGCAAGGTGTTCCAATGCTATGTTTGTGGCCACTGGCTTCATATTAAGTGCAGCTCATCATCACACGACAAGTGTATTTTATGTTTGTCCATGCTAAGATAAAGTAGATATTTGTGCAAATGAACTGATAATGCAACATTTTGAACTTAAAATGGTCAATGGAAGCATACTGACTTGTTTTGAACTTTACATCTATAAAATTTGATAGAGAACTCATTTATGTGTTAGTCTTCTTAGGTAAATGAGTAAATGTCTATAGACTGTATATGTATTTATTATGGAGTGTTTGTGAACTCTGTGTTTTTATTGAAAAACTAGTTTTTATACGACCGCAAAAATTTTTGCGGTCGTATAATGATATGGTGCTGTCGTCGTCGTCGTCGTCGTAGGCGTTGTCGTTGTCGTCGTCTGTAGACACTTTTGTTTTTGGTCAATAACTTTAGTTCCAGTTGATCAATCCTTATGAAATTTTAACACAATCTTCCTTGGCACAAAAGGAAGGCTTGGCTAAGTTTTGGTCATTGTGGCCCCACCCGTTTTTAGAAAAGGGGCCAAAAAGGGTTAATTTTTTTTGTTTTCACATATTTTACTGTAGAATCTTTATTATTTATCGGATTTTGATGGGGTTTCTTTCAGTGTGCTCCTTAGGAAATTTCCAATCAGTAGTATGCAACGGATTTCATGTGGCATGTACCGTTCACGAGATAAATGGGGCCCAAAAGGGGCGAATTTCCAAAATTTTAATTTTTTTATTTTTAGTCCGATTTTGATGCAGTCTTTTGCAATGGATTCCTGATGAAAAATTAACATAGTGCTGCACCATCAGATTTTTGATAACTTGTTTCTTTTCCAAGCTATGAGGGGCCAAACGGGGCAAAAATTGCAAACATGCAGATTACTTAAAATTTTTATTTTTCATCAGATTTCGATGGGATTTTTTTCTTTGGATTCCTCTTGATATAAGCTGTCAGTATGATGTCAATGGATTTGGCGTAGCTCTTACCATTACCATTACCATCTGAGCTAGAAAGGGTCAAAGAGGAATCAGAAGGAGTCATAAGGGCTAATTTTTTATTTTCACTAGATTGTGTCCAGCTAATTACTGGGTCAATCTCCTTATTGTGTCCATCTAATTATTGTGTCCATACTCACTTTGAATTACACTTGTTCAAATTTCAGTGGCCGACATGGTGCGGTCGTATCATGCTGCGCGCGGCGTAGCCCTTTATTGTGTAGTTGTAGAAGTAGTATGAGTTGGTAGTGTATAAGGAATGTATATATGTATAAATACTACCAGTCTGAGTGTTCGCAGTGATAAAAGTATTATTGTAATTTTATGAAATAATGTGTGCAATATTAAAAGGTATAAGTTATCTTATGCTTGAATTAAGAAATTTCATAATATTTATACGCCTGTAAAATTAGCCCGGAATATTAGCTTTCCATGTCCAAATGATCATGTGAGCTACAGCCATCACTTTGCTTCTATCATCGTAGTCGCCATCAGGAATCTCTAGAGTATTGACACCAAATTTGGCATAAATATTACCAAAATGAGAATTTAAAAGCTTGTAATTATTGTAACTATCAGAAAGTCAATATTGACACAAGGACAAATAATGTTTGTCAATATCAATAATAATTTGATAAAATTTAAGGGCATATCCAACAGTTTCTTGTTATATTGCCTTTTTTACAATTTTTAGATATATTGTGATACAAGTACCGAGGATTTCAAAAATGACAAGAAAATGATGGGTCACCCATCTTGTTTACATGGGAATTGCGGTTAAAAAATGGTTATTTTTGCGTTTTTTAAGAAAAATCAAGTTCTAGTTTGAAATATTTTCAATCTAATCGATTCCAAAGTGACAGAAAAACAAAGTCTAGGTTTTAAAGATTTACAGAAAAAATAATTTTATGTGAGAAAGTATGTTCTATTCCTCTAAATCAATGAATATGCAGCCCTTGTAACAGTAAAAGTGGCATGAAATGTCCATATCACAGATTAAAGTTTACAATATTTTACAAACTTCACATATTGTCGATTTTATGAAATTTTGATATCATGTACTTCTAACAATATGCTTCTCAAAAATCTCAAAAACCACATAGGTCCTGAGTAAATCATTAAAATATATAACGTTTAACAAATCCCCATCGGTAACAGCCATAAAGCCCGCCATATTTGAATGTACAAATTACCTTTCCTTCGGAAACAATGGACATTACCTTGTGACATTATATTTATCAACGTCATATTCCTGGAAAACAATAAATTGCCTTCTGTGTTTGCTATTGTCTCCCCTGAAACTATTGGATATGCCCTTAAATATCTCTTCAGAAACATCTACCGTTAATGAACTTATTTTTGGTATGAAAAACAATTTTATGGTCTTTCTACCAAATTGCATTCAAGGTACCTAAAGAAATTCAAGATACATCTGCCATGGGCAGTCTTAGTTTATTATTTGATCTCATTTGAAAATCATTAATCTGTTGCATCTTGAAAAATCAAGTGAAATGATATGGAGTAAATGTACATTAGACAAAATCTCTTAACAATACCTGTACATGTACAGAAAAATTAATTTAGCAACGGAAAACTCTTCTATTGTTGTTCATCTTGAAGTCATCATAAAGTGCTCAACAAAGCGCAATAACTCATCCCTTAAAGCAAGTTTCATATGCATCCCTTAAAGTAAGTTTCATATGGTCCTTATAGCCGGGTGAGCAGAATTGATCACTAAATGTTAGTATAACGTTACACCCAGGCTTCTTTGTGTAGTAATCAGAGTGGATACAGGTATATAGGGATCACTATTATTGTCTTGTGTTGTTGTCTGTGTTTTGGATATCAGCAACTCCTTCAAGCTGGAAGTCAGATATGTGATCTAGTTGTTGTGCACCTTACGTGGTACACTTCAAATTTTGATTTTTACTCATTTAAGAGGCATGCCCAACCGGAATGCTCATTTGTGTCTGTAGCTCTATACATTTTCATTACATAACTCCTTCAAAACTGTAAGTAAGATTTGAACAAAACATTCTTGATAAATTGGCATCTGTCAGTGTATGAATCTGTAACTCTTCTTATAAGAATATCTAGATCAATGCAGTCTAGTTTGACCCAGATACTTGAATTTAATATAATTTAATTAAGAGTCTTACTGAGCCAAAGTGCTTATTTGTTTCTGTAGAATTTTTTATCGACAACTCTTTCAAATATATCAGTGAGTTCGAACCAAATATTCAGGATATCTTTTCCAGTGATGAGGTTATGGACCTTCGCTTTTATTTATGCGATTGATTTATTCGCTTCACATTATACATGTAGTTCAAGCAAGGCATGATGTGTTCCCAGGTACACCCATCCTTTTTTCTATGACCGCAAAAAATTTGAGTCAATCAATGGATTTTGTGAAATTATAACGCAATATCCCTTGGCACAAAAACAAATAGAGCGAATGGTTTTATTCATCTTGGCCTGCCTGTCTGTTTTTTTTCTTAAATTGGGTGGTATCGGTGGTCGACAATATGCTGAGTGTGGCGTAGCTCCTTATTTCATGCATGTAAACTTTAAATCTATTAACAAAGTGTTATAACAAACACCGTCATCCGTTGCCCCAACAAAACGTTACATAGACAACACCAGGATGCTCATAAAGTATTTATTCACTCTACCATGGAAAATGGCAGCATGACTCCAGTCTAGTCAAGTGGACAATAATTTTGTAAAAAGAATTCAACTATATGCCATAAAAAGCAATTTTTATAAACAGACACAGATAAAGGGGAAAAAAATGATATAACTATGATGTCCAACATTTTCAATTTTTGTTAGGGTTGGGGGTGGGGGGTTGAGGTGCAGTGGTTCTTTATAGTGCAGTTGTTATCTTTTCTGGAGGGGGTGTACAATTTCAGAGAAAAAAAAATATGGTATGATTCTTACCAGTGTTTTGAGAGTAGAGTTGTGTTGATTTCTTAGGCAAAAACTTTTAACGCTAGAAAAAAGCTTTAGTTGTAAAGAATATTATTGAAAAAAAATTATTGTGAAGAATATTATTGAAAAAAAAAATAGTACCTGCCTCGTTATTTTTCTATCCTCCTTAAGATTTCTCGATATGGAAAAAAATAATTTAAGCAAATCACAAACCTTTAACCCCCCCATTTCCCCAAGCCCCACACTAACATGCATTTAAAATCAAATGAGTCTTTTTTTTCGGAAATTATTAGCTCTTGATGCCACCAGAGACATATATAAAATTACATTCAATTTTATGTCTCTGATGCAACTAACTGCTACTTTTCTTTCATGTTTAAAATTACATCGTTTTCTCTCCCCTTTACTGTCATACGTTTCATTTACCTTGCCTTGTTGTGCATCGAAAAAACTGCAGTATGGAGTGTTTTTTATCGTACAGAAAGTGGTTCAGCTTTAAAATGCATTGGCATTACTATTGTACTTTCTATTTAAAGTTTAAAAACGGAAAAGAAACTGGCATTTCTCACGGCTTGTAAATCTCACGACCCCCTGCGTGAAATCCACAAGCCAGACAACAAACCGGAAACGGAACTGGCAGGTCTCACGCTACACCGAACATCTGTTGTTTAAAGCCTCGTCAGAACAACTAAATGGCGACAGCAGAATAATTCAAAAATCTTATTGGTTACTAAATACTAGTATTACTAAAAGGTTGCAAATAACACTGGTCGTTCTTTGAAAAAGGCACATACTAGTATCACAGAACATATCAAACCTTTTTTCGATTTACAAGCAAATACTTTTCAAGTACGAGTTCATTCACTTCATATTATTTTGGATCTCAAATTTCCTTTGAAAACAAATAACGTATAGTTCTATCAATATGATTTACATGTACATTTCCTGCAAGTCAAAAGTTGAAAACTCGGTGTTAGCTAGAATCTGAGAGTAAAGATTATAATTAAAATATATTTATTGTTCTACTTATCCACAAAATATTTTTTTCAAAAGTATATATTTCATTTACTTTTGGGAAAACAGATATTCACCTCGCCATGCAGCTCGGTGAATATCTGTTTTCCCAAAAGTCAATAACACTGCACATTTACCTCAACAAAAGACAGTAACTGTATAATATTGTATTGAACAGGATCTCCATTAACATACTTTACAACAAATCGTTGGTGATTTGAACGTAGATTTAATTAGCTAGGCTATGGAATAGCCTAGCTATATAGATAGTTCTTGGAGGAAAGTGAGGAGTACGCTTGCGTAGTGAGGAGAACGCATGCACAGAAGACTATTGACCAATAGGAATTTCAGATTCTCGAAAATCAAAATGGCGTCCAGTTTCGTCCTGATAAAACGAGGCGGGGTTTATTTTTTTCTGTTTCCTTGTGGAAGTTGAAAAGTATTATAAACATTTACTATAGGTGGTACTGGGAACAGGTTTGTAGATAATGATGGGATTGGTCATTGCAATATCGCTTAGCCAGATTTATAAATATAGATATGATGAAAAGAACAGTAATGTGAAATTTAAAACCAGAAGTTAAAAATTAAGATGACTGGTATTGTGCAATAATCAATAATATACAAATACTTTAAAAGACTTTTCAATTGTGTTAAACAAAGTGTGATTGTAGTTTGTGGAGAACGAAAGGTGGAAAGAGATAGAATTGCGTTTTTTGCGGAAGAATAAAGAGCTACTGGTGTTTATTTGTGTGTGCTGTAAAAGGTTTATGTTTCGAAGCCAAGTACATCATGAGCCACCACACCCTTGTCAGTCAAACACGCAATTTTCTATCCAAGGGTATTCCATAGCCTAGCGTATCGTTTTTATTTCGTAAAAACCATTATCCGATTTATCTCATCCACTTATGTTTATAAAGTCCCCTCGTGTTTTCTAGTTAATAATAGGAATAATAAATTGATAGATATTATGAATACTTTCTATCTACAAAATTTCATAAATGAACCCACTCGCTTTGATCCAGTCTTTGGTAATAATTCACTTTTAGATGTTGTCTTGATTTCTGCAGCCTGTAATGTAACTTTTACAGAAGTTATTGACATAGACCGTCATGTAAGCGATCATAATATTTTTATTCAGACATGTTTTAAGCGAACTGTCTGGCTCTATAAAAATGCAGATTATGTAACGTTTGATAATAGTATACAGGAAATTGATTGGCAAAGATCATTTGAAGTATTTGATAATGTTGATGCGATGACTGATTTTTTACGGGAAAATATATTGAAATGGCCAAAGCTTCAATACCAACAAAAGAAGTTACAATTAGGCCAACGGATAAACGGTTCAATTCAGAAATTCGGAAACAAATAAGACATAGAGAAAGACTTCATAAAACTGTTAAAAAATTAAAAAATTACTTTAATTTAAATAATTAACAGAAATTCAAAACCCAAAGAAATAGGGTTAACAACATGATTATACACGCTAAAGAACAATGCTAACGAACTTCTTGATGAAACATCAGCATTAAATCCTAAAACATTCTTGTGATTGGTTAAAAACTCGTTCGACTACAATCCCACCTCTTGTTAATCCAGTTACTGATGAAATTGTAGTGAATGACGATTGAAAGGCAAACTTGTTAAATAACTATTTTTGCTCTGTATCTTCTGTTGAAGACAGAAATATTATACCTCCTGATATAGAAGACAGGACTTTTTCTAAATTTGATATAAAGAAAATCTATGTTGACGAGATAAAACATATATTAGAAAGTTTAAAAGTCGGAAAAGTTTCAGGAAACGATTGTGTTAGTCATCAAATGTTAAAATATACAGCATCTACAGTAGTCTTTCCATTAAATTATATTTTTAACAATTGTATAAGAACCTGTAAATTCTCTAACAGAAAAGATTTCTCAGAAACTACCAATCCAGTTATAACCAAACTTAGTCACAATGGTCCTTAGATGATCCCATCCAAAAAAGGTCTCTGGCAGGTCTGTACCTCTTCCAAGATGGCGGGCAGCGGGGAACATAGTTTTAATATTTGACCTTTAGGAAAATACATTCAAGGATCTCCTTCTTAGGAACTACTAGTCCAATTAAAACTAAACCAAGCCACAATGATCCTCAGATGGTCCCATTCAAAAAGGGTATTCGGCAGGTCCGTACCTTATCCAAGATGGCCACCAGCGGGAAACATAGTTAGACCCTATGGAAAAGACATTCAAAGATCTCAAAAACAACCAGTACAATTATAACCAAACTTAGTCACAATGGTCCTTACATAGTCTCTTCCAAAAAAGGTATCCCGCAGGTTCGTACTTCATCCAAGATGGCGGGCAGCGGGGAACATAGTTTTAATATTGGACCTTTCGGAAAATACATTCTAGGATCTTCTTCTTAGGAACTACTAGTCCAGTTAAAACCAAACTAAGCCACAATGATCCTAAGATGGTCCCATCCAAAAAAAGGTATTCGGCAGGTCCGTACCTCATCAAAGATGGCCACCAGCGGGGAACATAGTTTTAACATTGGACCCTATGGAAAAGACATTCAAATATCTTCTTCTCAGATAGCACATATCCAATTATAACCAAACTTTGTCACAACGGTCCTTAGATGGGCCCTTCCAAAAAAGGTATCCCGCAGGTTCGTACTTCATCCAAGATGCCGGGCGACAGGGAACATAGTTTTAATATTGGACCTTTCGGAATATACATTCAAGGATCTTCTTAGGAACTACTAGTCCAATTAAAACCAAACTAAGCCACAATGATCCTTAGATGGTTCCATCCAAAAAAAGATATTCGGCAGGTCCGTACCTTATCCAAGATGGCCATCAGCAGGGAACATAGTTTTAACATTGGACCCTATGGAAAAGGCATTCAAATATCTTCTTCTCAGAAAGCACATGTCCAATTATAACCAAACTTTGTCACAACGGTCCTTAGATGGTCCCTTTCATAAAAGTATCTGGCAGGTCCGTACATAATCCAAGATGGCCGCCAGCGGGGCACATACACGTAGTTTTAGCATTGGAGCCTATGGAAAATAAATTCAAAGATCCTCTTCTCAGAAGCTACATCTCCAATTATAATCAAACTTAGCCAAAATGGTCCTTAGATGTCCCATCCAAAAAAGGTATCCGGCAGGTTCGTTCCTCATGCAAGATTGCCACCAGCAAAAACATAGTTTTAACATTAGACCCTATGGAAAAGGCATTCAAATATCTTCTTCTCAGAAAGTACATGTCCATTTATTACCAAACTAAGTCACAATTGTTCTTAGATGGTCCCTTTCAAAAAAGGTATCCGGCAGGTCCGTACCTAATCCAAGATGGCCGCCGGCGGGGAACATAGTTTTAACATTGGACCCTTTGAAAAATACATTAAAAGATCTTCTTCTCAGAAACTACCAGTTCAATTATAACCAAACTTTGTCACAATGATCCTTAGTTGGTTCCTTCTAAAAAAGGGTATTCGGCAGGTCTGTACCTCATCCAAGATGGCCCTCAGCGAAAACGTAGTTTTAACATTGAAACCTATAGAAAATTCATCCAAAGATCTTCTTCTCAGAAGCTACTAGTCCAATTAGAACCAAAGTTAATCATAGTGGTCTTTAGATGGTCCAATCCAAAACAGGTATTCGGCAGCTCCGTACCTCATGCCAGATGGCTGCCAGTGGGGTACATAGTTTTAACATTAGACTTAGATTGATTTAAAAAGGAACCCATGTCCAACTTTTTATTTGACTTGCGGTCTGATATGGGTTGTAATAGATGGTGGGCTCTCAGTTGCCATGGAAACTAGACCAGAAAATTGAAATTTTAGAAAAAAAAGTTTTCTGCTAGATATTTTATTTTTGATATCGGCAATATGTATACTATAGATAACAAGGGGAACCCCTGCTCATTTTTTTAAAGGTTTTCTGTTATGGGTTGTAATTTATGATGGAGCTTTCGGTTGCCATGGAAACCAAACAAGAAAATTGTAATTTTAGAAAAAAGAGAGTATTCTGCTAAATTTTATGTTTAGTTTTCAGAAATATGTAAAGAGCAGTTAATAAGGGGAATCACTGCCCAATTTATTTTATTTTATATATATTTTTTTTTGAAAGGCGGCTTGTAATGTTTTTATTTCAGAATTAATTATTACCTAGATTACAAGGGAAACCCCAACCCAAATCATTGTTGAAAGTTGCTCTGAAGTGAGTCGAATAAGTTAATGCATCCAAACACATTTAAAGATCCCTTCTGAAACAACTTAGAACACAATGGCACTTCGATGGTACCTCCCAATAAAGGTATCCGGGAGGACCAAACCTCATCAAATATGACTGCATTTAGACATTTCATATTGAGTTCCATTATAAGAATTAAGTCTCTAAAATCAATAATCCAATTAGAAATATAAAACTTGATCACAAAAGACCTCTAGTGGCCCCCTTAAAATTTGCATTTGGCATGTCTTCATCCAGTCCAAGGTGGCTTCCAGCAGGGAACATAGTTTAACATTGATCCTATTAGAAATGCCTTTTATCTATGTCAGCCATGGTCCAGGTGAGCAATACAGGTTCTTGAGATAATCTTGTTCCTTTTTCGGTTTGTTGTGCATTAATAACATCGTGCCTTTCAGCCTATTTGAGTCACTATCTTGTTCATTGTTTCATTTAAAATTCCAGATTTTTTTCTTCATTATCCTCAATATTAAGTCAGTCTCTTATGAAGCTGCAATATTATTCTGCATTAAAGTGAAATATCATTGATACACTGAGCTAAAAGACATTTCTAACTTATTTTAAGAGTCATTCTCTGTAAGCATCAAAGAAACCTGGAAATAACTTTTTTCGCACTTTTGATGAAATTCACTGAAAACATTCATTTTACTCCCCAGTAAAGAAAAAAAATCATCAAAACTCTTGAAATTTCATCTTCGTTGCCATGGCAACCACTTATGGTATTTTCCAACATTTCCGTTCGAAAAATGCATTAATTTCCTTTAAAACAAAGTATTTATTACATTTAAAGTGAAAAAATATACGGATATTATGATGAAAATTTTTGTACACATTTAGTAATGTAGAACCATGTCCTTAACAATTTATTGGACACTAAATTTTAATAAAGAAGGTAATTACCTGTGGTATATAGCATCGGTACTGTGTGTCCAGTTTCAACAAAAATAGCAAAAATTTGCCATTTTTTGCTTCTTTTAAAGCAGCTAGAAGAAAAGCAAGCAATTTTTCACAGCAAAAGCATTAGTATTTCTTGAAAGTATATATCAATACCTGTTCCAGGAGAAAAAATTGCTGAGGTTATATTTTTTGCTGAGCTGCAATTACGTAGAACTCGGATAGTGGTTTGATGATGCTTACGGGCTGCATCTCGGCCTCATATATTGGTTTTTGGATGATAACTTCAAAAGTTTATATCCAATTCAAATGAAACTTGGATACATTGTTTGGTACCAGAGGTGAAAGAAGCCTATGGATTGGGAGGATGCAAGGTCAAAGGTCAAGGTCACAGTGACAGATATAGACAGAAAAATTTCAGAAAAACAATGGTTTTCGCACGATAATTCACGGTTTAGTTATACAGTTGACTAAAATAACTTTTCCCTTTTTTCTCCCAAGCACTGCGATGTGAATCTGTTTGTAACAAAGATATATCTTTTTGCAAAATAAATTGTCAACTTTTGCAGATGCCTCCTGTCAGTTTGATGCCAAACTACGGACGGGCAATTGGACTTATACATATGGAGCCAGCACGGCAACACTTGAGTTTGGAAGCTCAACTATGACTGGTTTGTCGTACAATGCAAAAGGAGATCTAATTAAAGATTATACATGTATACAGAAGTCAAATGAAATCCACATTCTAAGGTTAGTAATTCACCATTTAAAGTAAAATTAATCGAAAAAAACATACCCGACACCCTTTATTCAATAAATAGGGTTCCTCAGATCTTGTGAATCTGTGAATATACAATTACCACCCTAGATAGTGTGTGACCCAGCAGTTTCTGTCCCCGAGATGTTAAGGTCACCCGAGAGCTTGCTCGAGGATGACCTAAATTTCAAGGGGAGAGAAACCGCTGGGTCACACACTATCTAGGGTAGTAACTGTTATATTATATCGAATTTTCTTCTTCACCGGTTGACCTTCCTATGCGACCCAACGCTAGCCGGTTGACCCAGCGAAATCTCAAATGTCATGTGACACGATTTGAACAAATCAGATTATAGATATTTAAATAAACAATGAAGGGATATGGAGTAAATGCAAATGAGACAAAATCTCTACAAATACATGGTTATAATAAGCAATGGAACAACGCTTTTATTGTTGTTCTTCATCTTCAAATGAGTATATAAAATTGTACAAGTTAACCTTGATGTTTGAAGATAAATCTTCTGATCTAAAATAAATAATCCCCCTCCGAGAGTAAAATGATCTTCCTGAGTGACTGCTGCATAGAAATGTCTTATTTATGTAATCGGGAAATTAGTTAATTGATTCGATAAACCCATTCGTATGTTTCTCTAATTACAATGCGATAAATAGCCAATACAGGTAAAAGAATACTGATGCAGAGAACATATAACTATGCGAAAGGCGTGCTGAATTTCTCAATAGAGACATGGACGTGAATACTGTTTATATTTATATACTATATGTTATTATTGATTTTATATAGCAACACCGAAAACGGAATTTGAAAGAAACTTACGCACTATGTCCGGCGGAAGCACGCAGCTCATTTGAGTGGGTTAATAGGCTTGACGCTCATTTTAGTCACATGACACCTATCGGATGGTTTTATCGATTTTCCAGCCTCTTCGATGCTTTCGAATTAATAAAAAAATCTCTAAAATCCAGGTCAGGTAAGTACTATACACAAAAAAAAACAGGGGAAAAGTATAGTCCATGGGCTGGAATAACCCCCCGTGCAACCCCCTCCACTTCCCTACCCATACATTGTTTTTAGTCTGCATACATCCCTTCTTCAAAATAAAACATGTTAACACGAGCACAACCTGCACACACTGTTGGAACAGGGCCAATTTTTAGACCCACTTTCCGTTCAAGTTTTTCTTTCAGTTGCTTCAAAATGTTGACCAAATGCTTCCAAGTTATAAAAACGATACATCATATGATTGGGTTTTGTATGAGCATTACAAAGAACACAATTTCTACGCCCAATTTAAGGTACCCCATCCCCTATGAAATAATTAATGAGGAAAAATTTGACTTCATTGAAATTGCATAAAGTTTGATGGTCTATAGAACCCGAAGTGCATCTCAATTCCCCATTCTGAAAAATGTTTTTATTTTTTCAATCTATTTTCTTAACATGACGTTAGCATATTTTAATGACCAAAGTCTTATTTTCAAAACAACGGCAGTAGAATACCGAAGGAACAAAGGAGTGAAATTTACAAAAATCGAAATAAGACCAAATAAATGGATTTTTGGATATTTCCGTTTCTAACTTTTTGACCAAGTTTTCTTTCTTTTGCCTAATATTATTTTTTAGTAAACAGAAACCATTCAAAATAAGTATAAAATGGAGTTATTAGTCTATCTGCATTGGTTTTATCGGTATGTTGTTTATACTATAGGGAAATGGGCAGATTAAGGGGAGGTTTGGGTACCCATAAACCGGTTTAACCCTACCGCTGGCTTTGCCAGTGCCGGCACCAAGTCCCGCTGTCCCGAGTTCATATCGTTGTTTACGTTTGGCTTTTGTCTTTTGTTTTTTTGTGTCGTTCGCTAGCAGATTGTGGCATGTAATTGTAATTTTCAGCCATTGTAAATGTCTCCTGTTGTCCCTTTTATGTCATTTCTCCAAATGAAAACTTATTATATTATATTTACAACTATTACGAATGATTGCCATTTTTAGATAATTTAAACATCATACATCAATAAAACTTACCCCTACTCCAACAAATATACAAAATTGTATTTTTTTGTCTTTATTCGCATCAAAATACCCCAGAACACACAAATTGTGTCTTGTATATGACAATGTTGCATAAATTATATCATGATTTCGTATTTCAACGGCCACTTGTTTACTTAAACTCAAAATTTTGCCCAAAATTGATGAAAAATGGGAATTTTCAACATTTCAGAATTGTCCAAAGTCCACTGTTAAATCGTTATATATGCCAAATCTTGAGGATATATCTGCAGATATGCCAATTAATTGTTCTAATAACCAAATAACGAACTTACTGTAAATTTATTTTCTGCATATGCGCATTTCTAAGCGATACATTAGTTGTCTTCAAAGTGTTTAGATAAGAAAGGAGTGTTTAATGCGACTCGGAATACCTACCCAAACAAACTTTACCTAAATTGGAAATTTTTCGTCTATGTTCGCATAAAACTAACCAGAACAAGCAAAATTTGTGTTCTATATCACAATGTTGCATGAATCCCATCATGATTTAGTATTTTAACAGTCATTTGTCGACTAAAACTCAATATTTTGCACAAAATTGATGGAAAATTGGAATTTTCAACATTTCAGATTTGTCCGCAGTTCACTGTTTAATCGCAATATATGTCAAATCTATAGAATATATCTGCAGATATGCCAATTAATTGTTCGTTGCGATACATGACTTGTCATAAAACATTGTTTAGAAAAACAATGAGTGGTTAATATGACTTTGAATACCGAAAACCCTTACCCCTAACCAAATATTTCCCAAAAATTGTCCAAAAAAAACCGCAAAATGTGCGTTGCATATAACAATGTTGCATTTATTGTATCATGATTTGGTATTTTAAACCCCACTTGTCAGCTTAAACTCAATATTTTGTCCAAAATTGATAAAAAATGGGGTTTTCAGCATATCAGGTTTGTCCAAAATTCACTTTCAAATGTATTGTTACATGTGGCAAAACCGGGGTAATTATCTGCAGATAAGCCAATTTATTGTTCTAAACGATACATAATTAATAATTTAAACAGCAAATACTGTATAGAAACACAAGGAGTGTTCATTATATCGGCAAACGAATACCGAAGCAAGAACGAGGAAAGGGGTGATTCTAAAATCATAAATCCAAAATCATGGCAATTCATATCAAACACGAATTGAAACAATATGAGGAAGACAAAACAAATAAACAAAAATGAACAAGAACGCCACATAACTGAAGCACTAGCAGTGTGAACCCAAACAAAAACTGAGGTCTCATCAGGTGTTCCGGAAGGGTAAGCATGATCTGCTCCACCTGTGGCACCCGTCACACTGCAAGAGGAAAGTCCGGTTTTGTCACAGTCGGTGTTAGTCAGTCCGGTAATAAACTCTGGATCTATCCAAAGATATATATTCTCATTTGAGAAATACAAAACATTGTAACGGTCTGTCAAATCGTGGTGACAACCGTAAAATTTCTGTATTGACAACTGCAACAGAGATTGAATATACCCTTGATGTATCAGTTTTTGAGACAGTAATTTCGCTGTCTCTGTTGACAAAATTGCTGTACAAATTACAGGCACAGCTATAGGGAATGAATTGTGAAATGTACACGCCATATGTCGGAGATGTGGGAATATTACTGCTCAAAAACGGGAAGTTCATTATTGGATGTTTCAAATCATCACGCTTGTCGTAAAGTTTTTGTTTTCAGGCGTCCAGAGTTGCCAATGTAGAGGTATAGGTCCAGGTATGATGCTGATGATGGTGAATCAGTGGTCTGTTTAATTTCGAGTTCATTTGGGTATATAAAATGAAGGTAATCCTTAAATTGAGGATTGTTCAATGAACATCACCTGTATAACGGAAGCTATAATTAAAGAACTTGGCTAGCTATAAGACTCTAAATACCGAAAATCTTACCCCCTACTCCAACAAACTTAAACTTAAAAATCCCAGAAATATGCCTGTCTTTATATATATATATATAT